>QOCX01002068.1:0-12965 GCA_005959815.1 Sarcophaga bullata | reverse complement strand
TAAAAACAAAATATGAAAAAAAATATTTCTTCGGCGATTTCCTCTCAGCAGATTTCTGGCAAAAACTCTGAGAGGAAAAAAAAATTGCCATGAAAAGTTAATCAAAAAAAAAAATCTGTCGTTTGGAGTCGACTTTAAACTGTAGGTCCCGCCACTCATGTATAAAATTAACACACACAACATAAGTGATGTGAGAAGCTAGGCCATAATTCGGACTGAAGGGTTGTAATGGCCAATTTTAGATGTATGGACTAGTGAACTAGTTGTTTTACTCAAAGGCTAACACGAAAGGACTGAAAGATGCTTGTGTTCTGTAGAAGTAAGAATCCTGCATTCTTCTGTTGATTGCCAAACAGTTAAAGAAAATGAAGATTATCGAAGGAAAGTCTTCCTCAACTTTTCATTTGTTCTACAATGATAAATCTTTCCATATGTTGACTGAGCGATTGTTTTTAACCCAAACAGGAAGAAAAAATAAGACGAATTTTAAGTTATGAAATCCTGACAGGAATCTTCTACCAGGTCGGAGTTTTCAACTTAGTGAGAGTACTTCCCTCGGCAAAACAAAACATTGAATAATATTAGAGCTTCGCTAATAAAACCTGTGTCATAATATCTAAAAAAGTATGCCATCAGGTGTAGATTTATTAAACGAGAAACCGTCGTTCAACCTCTAGCTCAGACATTTCGAATTAAAAGAATGTCGCCAGCACATATCATAAACAAAATAAAATGAAAATTAAGAAAGGTTCCTGGCTGTTGAGGGCTTCGGATCCAAGGTATTTTACCGACTTTAAAGTGTTAGCTTATGCTGGCCAATATTGCTGGACACTAGCGCCTGTGGGTCTTATTTTATCCCTAAAATAAACAAACATTTTTTGTTCCAATCTTCTAAATTTAATCGGCAATAAAAGATAGGATAGAGAAATAAAAGGGGCCATGCATTAGAAAGATAAAAAGCTTGACATTTTATAATCTCATTTCATATGATATGATGGTTCATAGGGATAAAATAAAAATTTAATTTCAGCATTGAAATTTTAATGTGCCACTATTATTTCTGTCTCCACTGTATATATTGAATTGTAGTAGAATGTGTGGTTTTTTTCTTTTGCTCTGGCTTAAGCCACATGAATACGAAACAATAAAGCCGGCTTTTGAAACTGGATTTTCTATATAACATAGACATTCACCTTCAAATGTTGTGGTGTTTGTCTCTACTAACTTTAGTGTTTGGCACCGTTATACATTGTAGTTTTAACTGTAAATGTAGCACAATATGAGACTGCTTATAACAGCTGTAGAGCTGTTTCTTTTGTTTCAATTTCACTTTAAGCATTTATTTATCAAGTATTTGACGTTCCATATACCAAACAATAATACAACACACATTGTTGTTGTTGTTGTTGTTGTTGTCAATATATTATTATGATATTATTGTATGGCTGTAGTAGAGAGTTTGCAATGAATTTCTCTAACATTATTATGACAGTTTAAAATTTCTACGTTACTTAAGGTTCATTCATAAAATAATTTTTCCGAATAATTTTTCGTATACATTTTCCGATTTGTACATACGCTATTTATTTGATTCGTTTAATGTCGTTATTATAAGGAGTGTAAAAAGAGAGATTTGTGTGTGTGTATGTGCGCATTTGTATGTGTTAGTATTTCGTCCTTTTTATTTTCCTTTATTTTTTTACGTTTCCCGAAATTGAGTAACGCGATTAATTGCGAATTGAAATTTTTTAAAATTTTTGTTTAAGGGAGTTTAAAGAAAAATTTTCAAACTCTGTTTGGTTGTGTTAAACATAATTTTGTTAAATAAAAATTAAAAAATAAAAAATAAAAAATTAATTAAAAATAATGTAAATATTTGTAGTTTTGTTGTATGGGAGCCGTACAATAAAACAAAACTTCTGTGCATTTCCTGGTGTGTGTGTGTGTATATGTATGATACTAAATAATTAATTATTACAGAAAGAAAAAAAAAACAAACAAATAAATAATAAAAAACGGTTATAATATATATTCATAAATTAAATACAGAAATTCTCATGAAAATAATGAATTTTTGTGAAATGATGTCATTTGTTGAATGAATAAATAAATGAAGTACGAGCGTGTATATGGAAACAAATGAAAACAAAATTATGAAAAAAAAATAATAAAAAATAATAAAAAACACAAAATAATGTTTAAACAATAATACACATGGAATACTAAAAATAAAAAACAAAAAAAAAAACATAAAACATTACAAATTAAAAACAAGAAAAATTATTACAGTTCGTAGTACAATAATACAAGCAACATCTGCGTATATTTCTAACCATGGAGTGTGTGTACTTTTGAGTTTTTCGATTTTTTTTTTCATTTTTTTTTTGTTTTATTTCTGTTCTTTGCCCCGGGCTATACCACATGAATACGAAACAATCAAGCTATTCAACCACCAGTTCTTAAAATTTTTCTCTTTTTTTTTTTCTTCTCGTAAGAAATTCTGTTTTGGACTGCTACTCTGAGGGTTTTTATGATTTGAGTTTAATTGTTCGGATGAGAATTGTTTTTTTTCATGCTCGTACACTATGTTGTTTTGTTTTCAAGTGCGTGTACTTGCAACAATTGTTATTGTTGTTGTTATTAGTGTTGTTGCTGTTTCTGTTGACATCCTAAGGTTGCGAGCTATAAAAATTTTTTGTCGTTTTTAAAGTCAACAGCAACAGTGTTTTTAGAGTCAGAGAACCATTCCATGAACGTGCCACACACGCATTCTAAATAAAGCTACTACAAGTGTCTTAATCAAAGAGATAGAAAAAAAAAGAAGAAAAAGAAAACAAAACATGCAAACAATGTAAACAAAACTGAAATTAAATTGCATCATCTTGAAGATGAAAGCAAAAAATTATTTTGAAAAAAAAAAAAATAACGAAAGTGATTAAGACAATGAACAGTGTCTTCGTTATTGATGATCCAATAAAGGAATTTTAATACGAAGAAAATAAATAAATCCAGATTAAAATAAATAAAAGAAACAAAAAATAGTAAAATTCTAACAAAAAAAAAATGTACACGATGAGTTTTGTGAAATTCGGCATTACAGCGGGCCACTATGCCTGATCAAGTGACCTTTGGTATCAAAGCTATTACTCCATCTTATCTAGCTTCCTACATACACCTCGAAACTAGTCCAGGGGGTTCTAATAACATGATTGTATAGGCCAATAGCCTAATTCACAATGTGAGGTTAATTGCTCATTAAATTTGTCTCTTACTTGACTCCACGTATCATGTGTGATTCATTCTAACACACAGCTTCTTGTTGAAACCATATTGCAAGAAAGTCTAGATACTTTCATTTCAATTTTAGATAAACAACGCAATAATCATTGCTTTTAATAAATAGGTTTTCAATTCTTTTTGTATAATTCTCACTTATAATGTGATTCCTACTAATGCAGTGCATCGTTTTAAATCTTAGAAAGTAGTTTGTGAGAGAGAGGAAGGAGGATAAATATTTATGAATGTTAGATTTGAATCTACACCCGGTTCGGACATCTTCAACAAAACGACCTCCTCTCAGTAGATTTCTAGCAAAAATACCTGTGGGTAAATAAAATTGCCATGAAAAACTTTCTAAAAAAATCTGTTATTCAGAGTCGAGTTTAAACTGTAGGTAACGCCACTCATGTATAAAATTAACACACACAATATAAGTGGTATGAGAAGCCTGTTTTTCATTAATATAGCTTAACTGGGATGAACTTTACTTAATTGATAATTACAAGACTTTAGTCAAGATTACAACCTAGCTTCTTACACCACTTATGTTGTGTTTGCGAAATTTATCCATGAATGGAGGGACCTACAGTTTTTTAAACTTCAAGCTACTGTTTATCGCGGCAATTCTATGTACTCTCAGACCTTTCGTTTGCTGAGGAAAGTACGTAGGGGGAAATATTTATAAAATTTTTTGTGGCATTATAACTGCGGTTTAAACTCTAGAGCTCTCGTCTTGTAATTCAAAACAGAATCTACTATATTGCAGCGTCTTCAATACAATTTATATACTAAATTTCCTGAATTTACATACAAAATTAAAAGAGTAAGAAAAAAATAAACAAAAAAATAATAATAAAAACAAAATGAAATATTAAAATGTATTAAAAATGCTTTATAAATCAACAATAATATAACGAATAAATCAAATATTGTTTAAAGAAATAAAAAACACCGTGCTAATGTATATAAGAAACCATAAGTTATTCATTTCAGTTAAAAAAAACTGATTACCTGTGGAATTAATAAAAAAAAATTATTTAAAAAATAGTGTGCCTATTAATACAAATAATAAATAATAAATAAATAAACAAAAATTATAATTAATTAATTATTAATTACAATTATAAATGAAAAAAGAAGAAATTTAACACGAAATTTATATAAAAAAAAATATAAAAAAGAATAATTTTAAAAACAAAAAAACCAAAACATCGTATTAAAACAATTAAAATTTTTAAATAAACAAATAAAATTTAAAAATTTGCATAATTTTTTTTTTAATTTAATTTTTCAGTTTTAAACTTTATTTTCATTTATTTTAAAATGTAAGTTCAATTTGTTTTTTATTTTTTCTTATTATAATTTATTTATTTTATTAACAAAACTGTTTTCATTTGATTTTTAAATGACTAACCAATCTAACTCTTGCATTAAAAAATTAAATCTCTTTCTAATTGCATGTGGGATTTTGTTTAACCAAATGAATTAACAAAATGAGACACTCAATCTTAACTGATTCATCTCCCTTGTTTCATAAGAAATTACACATGAGTTATGTAAACAAATAAAATTCATTTGATAAATGGTGTAGGTACCTTAGTCAAATAAAAAAATTTTAAATACTTTTCTCTAGTATATCAGATAAAGGCGAACACGTATAATGCTCTGATAAATCATGGAAGAAATAGCAAAAACTAAGTTGTAGGAATAACTCTCTATTTTGTGCCAATGCCATAATTTTGGTTCAATTTCCTTCTCTATTTCTTCTCTATGTGTGAGTGAAGACTATTTATTTGCGCGTTCAGATTATATGCCAATCCTAGTAATACTGTTTGTATGATTAACGACCATTCTGTCACATACGCTATTTGCGCCTGTTTGGTTCGTTCGATAGAGGCTGTTGATCTACCTTCTCATATCACTTACGTTGGGTGTTTTAATTTTGTCCATTAGTGCTGGGACTTGCAGTTTAAAGTCGACTCCAAAAGACAGATTTTTGAAATCCTTTTCATGGCATTTTTTTTATTTACTCTCACAGATTTTAACACAAATATGCTGAGAAGAAGTTGCTAAAGAAATATTTTTCATATTCAATATGATCGAGATGTTTGACCTGGGGTTTGAACCGTGGCCTCATATCTAATAAGCCAATACACTACTTAGAAGACTACCACGACTTAATAAATAATTTTGCAGCATTTTTTATGTTTAAAGTTTAGAATACAAATATAAATTCGTTCGATTTTCCATGTTGCACATTAGTTTGAATCCTTCAATAACATGGAAAACTTTATTTAAAATAAAATTCTTATTTTCTCTGCATTAAAGAAGGTTAAGCACTGCTGGATTACATCGTTTTACGCCTAAGAAAAGAAAATTAAAATCAAATTTTCGAACTGCATTTCTCATTACATTCTGCGTATATACCTGGAATCGGTATTAATAAATTGATTTTAAAAATGCAAACGTGACTTAATTGTGCACTTAAATAATGTACAATAATAAAGTAAATAATTTATTTATTTAAAACAAATATTATTTGCTTATGAATGTATAGAACAAATTCTACTAAACAAAGGTGTATTGGAAATACTCAAAAAGGTGTGGATAAACGATAAGTATTTGCAAATCCAAAAAAAAAATACAAACAAAAAAGGCAAAAATATAATAAAAAATTAATCCTAAAGTATTTCAAGTCTGCTTTATTTATTATTTTTTTTTTTGTTCCAAGAAATCTGGGATTGTTTCAAATATCTTTTCTTCTCAAATCTTCTTATTGCTACCATGTCTCATCGCATTTCATGCAAAACATTTGCATTTAATTGTGCATTATTCAATTAAGTTGTTTAAACGCGATCGACTTTATAAATTAACGTCACTTTAATGCTTAACTTTTACTTTTTTTTCTTACAACGTGCCTGCTTCAAGTAACACACTAACCTACTGACGTTAATTCTTATCAGAACGCAAAATATTTTTCGACTAAAATTAGCGCAATTTTGTTCAACATTTAAAGAAAATGTTCAAAAACATCAAACCACCCACTATGAATGTAAAAATTGTTGTGTGTATGGTTTCTATTCGATAGCAAAATACAATAACAAAATAATGTATTATTTAATACAAGTAAACAAATTATGTATTCTAATCACAGTCTACTAAGGCAATAAGAGAAGCACCATATATGGCAGCTAATAGAGAAGAAATTTAAGAGGAAAGTAAAAAGTTTTTAACACTTTTTTCTTTTAATATTTTATTCCTCTTTTTACATTTTTATTATTTAATTATGTCTCATAACTGCAGAGCCTTTATGTTTGTAAATCCAGAATTTCTTTGTTTAATTTAGTATTTCTAAGGTAAAAAAGTGAATAAAACAAAATTAATTTTAATTCAATTACGCAAAAGCCTTAAAAGAATTCAGACAAAATATTGCAAACATCAAAGAGGGACGCTGCTGCTCTTTATCTGATAAGGGGTTGCTCCTATCCGATTATTCCAATATTCAGATATGTCTTTAGATTTTGCAAAGTTTCTGAGGAAGACTTCTTGTGATTCCTTTTCCTCATATGGTTGGATTCGAGATGATCCTCATTTCGAACTCGTATTATTATAGCCTATAGAGGATATTTTGATAGTTACCTAGCAAAAGTTTAGATCCATTTCGTTTATGCAGAATCTCTTACTTTCTTAATATTCCATTGGGAATACCCTTCAAGCATCTTTTGAAACTTCACGGATAGTTTCTGGCCTTATCAGCGACATAAAAATTTCCCTAATTTCAAGTGTTTCTGCATGCTAATTTCAGCGAATTTCCATATGACTCACGGCGTAGAAGAGGCCTCAATGACCGATGGTATTACTATCCCACGTGCTTTACACACTTTGTCCAAATGTAAATGAGAACCTCTATTAATGGCCTTGACTTCCGCTGGGAAAATACTGTGGACTTGAAATATTTTACTCTGTGACCAAAAACTCTCACTCTAGTTTCAATATCTCTTCTTGACCTTGTCCGATACCGAATACGCACCGAAAAGCTACTGTTTTAAAAGGGTAACTCTCTAAGAAAGTGTTAATTCTGTAAATAAGTATCGAAGCATTTTTTTAAATCATAGAACTACTGTTCTGTCCAGGGGGATGGTTTAAGGATGACGTTCTAAGGTGCCATTCGATTAATGAGGCCATTACCCTAACAATTGCCTCAAAATCTCTGGTCTTTACTAGCATATACAACGGACTCAAATCCAGCAGACCTCCAGAGCCATTGTAGGGCTCACTTACCACTAGGCCATTCAGTCAGTATCTAGTCAGTGGGTTAACTCGCTAAAATAACCTTGCAAAGCCCTATGCTTTTTTTTTTCTTTAAAGCATACCAACTAAATTGGTTGTTGAAAATCTTTTCGAAAATAACAATAAATTGTCCTCGCTTGATAGCGATTAATCCGTGCAATAATTTATTATCGCTGTTGTGTTGTGTTGAGTATTTCACTTTCCGCCTGGGAAGTATTATTGCTTGAATGTCATTATAATACAAAATCCAATGACAACAGCAACATACAATAAATCTTAATTCATGGTAATAACACTTAAGGGAGAATTGAAAAAAAAAAAAACAAAAACAAAAACAACAAAAACGCAAATAACTTCATTTAATCCGTTTAAAAGGTGTGCCCTTAATGAAATGTTTTGAAATGCTAAAATGAATTCCATTCCTCTACAACAGTTGTTGTTGTTGTTGTTTGCAGCATAATAAACCAACTTAGGTTTCCCTTTTGTTGTCGCCTTAGTGACGCATTTTTTTTTTATTCATCTACGCTTTATACTAAATGTTTGAAATGAAATGAAATGAAAAGAAAGGCAATAAATATTGAAAATGTGCCACCGTAAGGCCATAGAACTAATGTTCCATGTGAGTGCCTATACTCTGACGACAATTCCATTTCTAAACTGTATTGTTATACTAGGTTGTGATAGTGGTAGTGGTAGTGGAAATGAGACTGTCATTCTTCTTCAAGTCTTTTTTTTTGTCGATTTTAATTCAAACTTTCTTTTTCTTTCAATTGTTTTTTGCTGTTTTTTGAATTGTCATTTGTCACGTTTTGAAAAATCTGATGGCACTTGTGGCTTTTGATTCACAACCTTTACATGCCTAACTTCATATGCCACACAAACACACACACACACAATATAACACTTTTACTCAAATACCTGAGAATGTAAGTTTTCAAACAAATTTTTATGAGCCGTTGTGCGTTGTTTTGTCAAACACTGAACAGAACAGCACAATTTCAAAATTCTTGATTATTGAGTCTTGTTAGTCGTTTTTCTTTTTCTTTTTCATTTCTGTGATGGTTTTTGACTTTTGACGCAAGAATGTTAAGGGGTTTGGCATTTGCCTCTTTCCATGTTCATTCAAGTTGAGTTGAAGTTTTTTTTCACTCGTTGCGGTTTATTTGTGGTCATGCTTATGCTATCGTCAGTAGTTGTTGTTGGTACAATTGTTAGCTTTATTGTTACCGTTTGTAAGCGATTAAATTTCACTACATATTGAAATAATAATGAATGACTTGACTTGTGAGAACATTTTTAATATGATTTTTTTAACATGGAAAAATAGTTGTTGTAACATGACTACAAATGAATGGAATGGTATTTGTATTCCATTACATTTCCTAGATTATTAGTATTTAAGAACTTAATGCGCGGGCACTTCTATCGAATATTACGAACAAAATAAGAACAATTTAGCTAAGTAACGAACCAATTCAATATTAGAGTGTTTATGTCAATAAACTTGAACTATAACACGAGATGTGAACACAATCTGTTGATATTTATTGGAAGCATTAGACTTTCAAATACAACTTAGAAGTCGCCGTAGTCTAATGGGTAGAGTGTTGGCTTATTAGACGTGTAGCCACGGTTCAAACCCCAGGTCAGACATTCACAACAACACGAAATATGGAAAAATATTTCTTTGGCGATTTCTTTCCTATCAAAAACTCTGATAGTAAGTAAAATTGTCATGAAAAGTTTCTCAAATGACTGTCGTTCGTTGTCGACTTTAAACTGTATGTCCCCGCCACTCATGTATAAAATTAACACACACAACATCGGTGATGTGAGAAGCTAGATTGTAATCCTAACTGAAGGGTTGTAATTACATACATATGTATGTATTCCTGTTGTTGAGTAAAACTGGAGAAAAATTGAACGCTGAAATTCTAATTGAAGTAGAGGCCGATATTATATGCTTAATTTTCGCTATAAATTCTCTGGCATTTTAGTGCCCTCCAAACAGCAATTCTCTTCAAAGTCTAAGAACGATAACTAAAGTGATGCTTTTGATAAGGTCAATGCGTGATATTAAGTGACTTTGGATTATGAATACAGGACTCTCAAAAGGAATACAATTGGATCTTCAGTGCATATATCTATGTACGTATGTCATGCTTATTACGGTGTCAATTAATTGTTGAATATATTGCCATAATTCCCATAAGTGAATATTTCATTACCTTCTTTGGCCGCTAGCTATTGTGCATATGAAAACTTGTTGCTACGAGATGAATACTGAAATACAGACTCTACCTTCTGATCAAATATTGCACACTTTACAACATTACACTGGTTCTCAATGATATTTATTCCACTATTCCATTCATAAATTGCATAAATTGTTGAAATTTTTATCATTTTGAATTTTTGCAACATAATTTAACGATCATATGAAGCATGCTTCCATAATGAATAAGAAAACATTTTCAAAAACAATAATCGCCTCTAACAACCCATAAAATTTAAATTTTATAACATTTTATTTTGTTTTTTAATAAAATTTATGGGCATTTGAATAAATAAACTCATTAAAGAGCTCTTGACAATCACAATGACTCAGTAGACTTCTGTAAAAGTAATACGTATTTGATCTTGATCTTACCCTAAACAGAGAATGCTTATTTCGTTTCTTTGCGAGAACCACAAACTGCTTGATTTGTTTGAGTATAAGAGAATTGAGTTCTTATTTGGAACTCTCCCATATGTACGTACACTTGATTCCAAAATAAAAGCGAAAACAAACTAAAATATTCTACAAGTGGCACAAATATCCAATGATCAAAATGTTAAAGATACTATGTGAGCTAAAACACCCATACACATATGCTACAGACATGGTATTTCAGAAGTTAAGTGAAATTATTAGGCATGGGCGATAATGAATATTGCACACCGTATACCATTCGTAAAACGTTTTAAGATGAAAATTTTTTTTTAAAAATTTAAAAAAAAGATGGAGTGTAGAACAACACTAAATTGGATTTCTTATAGGCTGCTTGAACACAGAATTGTTTTCCAGGTAGAGAGGGGGAGTTCCCTGGAAATCTCTTCATTTACTCAGATAGCCAGGCTGCGATTAGGTCTCTAATGAACCTATTCTCAACCCCCATGTTTGTCCATAGATGTCAAGGAAAGTCCATGAATGCCTAGAAATTTCGGATTATTTAAAGGTAATTTTTCTAAAGATGCCGTTACATAAAAAATTCTTAAGAGATTGCATTGCTGAGAAACTAGGGTACAGAGCTCCAAACCTCCGACATGTTATAAGATAAAAATATTCCGATTACATACGTACATAATTGGTCATTACAACAGTTCAATCAGGATTACAACGTAGTTTTTCCCACCACTTATCTTGTGTGTGTTAATTTCATACTTAAGTAGCGGGACCTACAGCTTAAAGTCGACTCTGAACGACAGATTTTTTGAGAAACTTCTCATGGAAATTTTATTTACTCACAGAGTTTATAGAAGAAATCTGCTAAGAAGCAGAAGAAATATGTCTGCAGACGAGATATCTGACCTGGGATTTAAATCGTGGCCTCATGGCTAATGAGCCAATATACCTACTAGACTACGGCAACTACAAGGCATTCCGATTGCCTCAGTTAAATTCAATTTTATAGGGAAGCTCTACCGTTGAAAGGAAGATGGTACATGCAATATTGCTAGCCTCTGCTGGAGAAGTATGGGCATCCATCGGAGATTAGAAACTCCCACGGACCGCTGTTTTTTGTGGTAGACATATAATAAACGTCAGTGTAATTGCTTTAGGAGTCGAAGTAGTTTAGTAGGTAGTGTGTTGGCTTATTAGACATGAAGCCAAAAAACTGGCAAAAACTCTGAGAGTAATTAAATTGCCATGAAAAGTTTCACATAAAATCTGTCGTTCGGAGTCGAATTTAAACTGTAGGTCCCGCCATTGATGTATAAAAATTAACGCACACTATATAAGTCGTGTGAGAAATTAGGTCACAAAGGGTTGTAATGACCAATTACGTACGTAATTGCTTTAAGATACAGAATAATGCGTTATTTAAAGCACGATATACAAAGCAACAGGTTATAGGGTACAATTAACAAACGACAACAAGCCATTAGACAATGTACCGGCACTCATAAAGCTTTGATGACGTTATCATGATTAATAAATTCTGTTTTTTATCAGTCTGGAGGCGCTCACACGCTCACGAAACTGTCAGATAGTAAGAGAGTGAGAGAGTGAGAAAGAGGGAGAATTGAATCGAATGAAAGACACTTAAAATTGAAAACGTTTGTACAATTGGGTGGCTGTTTAGATGGATCATGGTTAAGAGCAACGCTTGAGTGGCGGTGCCTATGGTTACTCAAAAAATTTTTTCGTTCTTTTTTAAAGTTTTTTTTTTGTTGTTATTTTATGTTCTTTTTTTTTAATGAATTAAAAAGCGATATAAACCATAAACAGCCAAAGAGGTGTATTATATAGACAGACTCTCTGTGAGAGCTGGCAATGAATGAGTGTAAGAGGAATGGAAATTAAATAATTTCTAGTGGTTGTTTTGCGTTTCGATTCCAATATTCTGATGATTATTTAGTTTAATTTAGAACGCGAACGTGTGAACGTAATTTTTTTATATTTTTTTTGTATTTCTAACGACGATTTAACGATTTAGAACGATGTGATTAATTTTTAAAGGTTTTAATAACTTTTTTTAAATTAAAACAAAACAAAACAACAAATTCTATGCACATATGGTAAAAGAATCGCATAAAATAATCAAAAATTTGATAACATAGGAGAAGCAAAAGTTCAATGTTTAATTATAAAAATAAAAAAAGAAAATAAAAGAATTAAAAAAAAGCCATACCATATATCTTATAAGGCAAAAGTGTTAATAATTTGTTTATAAAAGAAATTGTTTAAATTAATAAAAAAAAAAGAAGAAAAATTTCGTATTTAAATGAAAATGTGTTTCAGCAGGCCAATGACCTAAAAAAACGGCCATTAAACATTTGTTTTGTTTAAAGAAAAAAAAAAAAACGCTATAAATTTCGCATAAAGTAGGCAAATTTAATATTTAAATTTAACTTCCGTTGGAATTAATGTGTATGGAACAAGTAACACTATGAGATATTCCAGCTCCATTACCATCAATTGTAAATGTTACATGATGATTTGAAAATTGTCAACATTAAGTGCTGCTGCCTGCGTGCTCATCTACATACTGAATAAATAAATTCGATTTGAAAAAAAAAAACGAAACTCAACAACAAAAATTATACAAACTAGCAGCATCAGTAAAAACTTGTTTAAAATCTTTTGTAAAAACATTTTTTTTAAAATTTTTTTTTTATTTTTTTCTTCTCAA
>QOCX01002067.1:0-17752 GCA_005959815.1 Sarcophaga bullata | reverse complement strand
GTACGCCCTTAAGTTTTTGATTGTTTTGGCTTTGGCCGGCTGTGTCTTGTCCGAAGGTATACATTTCAAAGCCTGCTCTGTTAACGACTGTGATATCTCCGAGGTAAACGTGGATCCCTGTACCAAAGATAGTGCCAATGCTGCCTGTAAGTTGAGACGCCGCAAGCCCACCAAAATGGATTTCACTTTCACACCCAACTTTGATGCCGATACCTTGGAAGCCGATCTTCTTTGGGTTAAAGATAACGGCAATGAATTGCCATTGATTACCATGGATCATGAAGGCTGTAAGTACACTCAATGCCCAACCAAGAGCGGTGAAAGTCAAAATTATGCCATTGACATACCAATCGAAAATAAATTCCCTGTGGGCACCTACAACATCAAATGGACCTTAAAGGCTCCCAGCGGCAAGCAGTGCTGTTTCATGCATGAAATCAAATTGGTGCGTTAAGCAAAATATTGTGGCGTTTTTGTTTTTATTGTTGTTTTGTAATGTTTTTCGCAATAATTGTGCAAAGAGAAGTGAAAATAAATTCGTAATTATTGTTGAAAGAAAAATAAAAAATTGATGAAGTTTTCTTTTTTTAATTTTATTTTAAAAGGTTTTTTAAGGAACCGACATCATTACATCAGACTGATATGCCATTGGCTATGCTTCAGTCTTCTATCTTCTTCTTATGTCCTGACTATGCTCGATCTGTTGTTTCATTTTTTCATTTGCCAGCCAGTTTCTCTCGTCTACTGTTTCATTTCACCCATCAGCAGTGCATCTAGACATTTCAGCTGTCTGCCGATTTTGGACTCACGAGCAGTGAGCTCTATCTGCATCATCACTAATGTGTGGGCCTNTAGACATTTCAGCTCTCTGCCGATTTTGGACTCACGAGCAGTGAGCTCTGTCTGCATCATCACTAATGTGTGGGCCTGCACACATGGCATAAATATTGCAATTGTCCATACTGGCATATCTAAATAAACGTCAGTCTTATTGCAGCAATTTGCATGCGGCTAGTGTCTACATTTGAAGGCACTTTTCAACGACATAATACCTGAGGAATAAAAAACCCCCTAACAACCGTTACTAGCGACCGCGTACTGAACAGAACCCGATTACGCTTTTCCTCATCAGGAACCTTTACTCCGCTTAGCAATTTATTCTCTATGTTTGCTATAAACGCTTAATTATGTCGGTCTTGAAATAGCTAAAGTTATCCATTTGTCAGCAGCGATCATTTAACGGCCCCCCCCCACCATTTCCCAGAAAATTGCGACCAGCTGCGATCAGCTTACCACGAAAATTCATCGCGTCTAAGCAGTTCAAATTAATGCTAGTATTAGCCTAGGGGCACTGAAGTCGCTGGTAGGTAGTGTGTTGGCTATTAGACAAAGCCAAGGTTCGTAATCTCCGGTCAGACATCAAAATCGAAATATGTAAAAATATTTCTACGGCGCTCCTCTCAGCAGATTTCGGCAAACAAACTCTGAGGCCCGTCAAATAAAATTTGCCCATGGAAAAATTCTCAAAAAATCTGTCGTTCGAGTCGACTTTAAACTGTGGTCACGCCACTCATGTAATGAAAATTAACACACGCAACATAAATGGTGTGAGAAGCTAAGGCCGTAACTCTTGTCTGGAAGGTGGTAATGGCCAATTGTTTATAGTGACTAGCCCATCCTTCAATTTATGACTGCAGAAGAGATTTTTAACTCACCATAGTCCTAAGAGTGATGAGCCCATGGTTCGAAACCTAGCTCCAGACATCACGATATCACTACGGAAATGAAGAAGTAAAGGAAAAATTCTTCGTGACTTTCTCTCAGTACTCTCTGGCAAAAACTCCTAACACATCATTGGCTTTAAGCTGTAGATCCTCCACTCTGGGATAAAACTAACGCACTCAACATGGGTGGTGTGAGAAGCAGGTTCTAAACCTGAATAAAGTATTGTAATAAGCAATTAAATAAGTAAGTATGGGGAGATCTTGGTTTCATTTGGAAAGGTCGTATTAATATTAAGCGTGGTTTTATCCAACATTATAGGTTAATAAAGTGACAGCACATAAGCATTTCTCCGTAGGACCCTTAAGTGGGGTCTGCTCGAAAGTGTAGACCACAAAGAGCGTTTCAATACAGAAATCTTACAAGAAATATTCGGCGAGCAATCAACTGTTTTTGCTCGGATCAATTGCCTGTGAGGCCATTTTTTTGGAACAGAAGAATTTTGGAATTTAGATGGAGTTGGGCAAAATCCAGTGACTAGAGTAAGTTGGTATCAACGGGGCATTATAAACCTGACCTATATCAAGGGTGGAGGCTCTATTAGAGTCTGTTAAGCCCGTTGTATATAACAGTGAGGACTAGAGCTTTGCAAACTACGATTAGGAAAATGGCAGACAAGTTTAGCATGAGATACGTCAGGGGATGTAGTCACCTGCTTAGTCGCATGGCTGTCCGTTCTTAATTTTCCCCTGGACACAACCCGTAAAATCTATGATTGTGGGAAATGCTTCTGAACGAGTTTTAATAATGAAAATGAATGGACCAACCTGGAGGCTACCATATTCTTTAAAAGGAATGACCATTCTCTGGTATACGAATGATTCGTGGACAGTTTTAGGTCCCAAAGTGAAATATTTAGCTTTCGTGGGACAATTCTTTCAAGCGAAAATCGACGTCATCGAAATATGTACTCAATTCAACTTAGATTGGGAGTACAGGAGACAAAACATAGCAATTCTATGGGCAGCCAACTAAGCACTCTTCTCAAAAATAGACAGGGAATAGAAGGGATCACTCTTTGTTGAGTTCTAGATATTCGAGTTCTAGGATGTTGAGTTCCAATGTAAAGCAATTAATGGTATGGTGAGTTTACGATGAGGAATGGAGAATAAGGTTTGGAAGAGTGTACTTAACGAAAGGGAATAGAGAGGCTCTTCTGGAATCAAAAGTGTGTGAGGCAATCTAAATTTTTGTTCGATAGTTTCTATAGGAGCAGACTATAACGAAAAAACCTGAAATTAATAACCAGATTTTGGGTAGGGACACTGTAGAGAATCAAAGAATTAAGAAGGGATACATTCGATATGAATAAGATCCTATGAGGATAAGAATGAAGCATCAGGACATTATATGTGAACCTAGGCTACATTAATTTACTTCAGAACGAAACAGCTGGATTCATTCAGGGTCTGGGTATTGTGCTTGCTTGCACTAAAACAAAATCCCCGTCGGGACTGTCAGGGGCAACGGAATTTGAAGGGACATTATAAAGTCTTTTGTAATGGGTTGAGGCTGTGCTAATATCGTATGTTGAAGTACTTTAGTACTTCCACACTACACTACTAAATTATGAACCGGGGAAGGGGGGGG
Source organism: Sarcophaga bullata (assembly GCA_005959815.1). NCBI lineage: Eukaryota > Metazoa > Arthropoda > Insecta > Diptera > Sarcophagidae > Sarcophaga > Sarcophaga bullata. The sequence continues at coordinate 14,380 of QOCX01002067.1, read as the reverse complement.
GGGGGGGGTTTATTATAAGCCTTATTTTCAGGTTTTCTGAGTTTAACCACAAAAATATTGTTTCGGGGTAGAGTTAAGTTTTATTGTTTCTTTTGGGAATTTTTTCTTAATTTAGACAATATTTACCCACCACAAAAACCAAAAGCAAACTGGAAATAATACCACAGCAAGTAATTTAATGCAAGAATTAATTTTCCATTAAAAAAACGAAAAAAAAACGAAAATGATTCCAGAAACGCCAAAGAGAAAGAAATTCAATCCTGTTCAGGGTATCATTAAAAACGTTTTTATTTATTAACCATCAGGGCATTGAAACAATTAAAAATTATTCGATTTTTTCACAAAAAAAAAATAAAAATAAAAAGAAATGAAATTCTACAACAAATAACACCCCTTAAGGTTCCCTGTTTTCTTCTTTTTTTTTATCACGAATCGGAAAGAACTCTAATACTCCCCCCCCCATACTTTGAGAAGTTGAAACCACTTGAAAAATGATTATTTTCTTTTAATTTTTCTTTTTCTTTCTTTTCTTTTAATATTTAATGTTTATTTTGAGTACAACAACAACAATAACAAAAACAGAAAAAAAAAAAAATCATTTAAAATAACAAGTGACCTATTGAGTTGACAATTTTTTAGATTCTTTTTTGTTGTTGTTTATTTAACGTTCGATTTTTTTTTCTTTTTTGTTGAGGTTTTTTGGTCAATGACCCCGGGACATAGATTGTTTTGAATTTTTATTTCTTTTAAAAAGAAATTTAAATTTTCAAAACTGTTTCTTATTTATAAGGCACACTTTATGGATTATGGATAAATGGTTGTGTATGTTGTTCAGACATGCTTTAAATGCAAGAATGTTTAATATGCTGCCTGAAATGAAGCGTACTCCAGTAAAAAGTTCTACAAGAGATTGACGCAAATGGAAGACAGTAGAGCCAAGGCTTGGCGATATGCTATTGTGAAGAAATATTCGCATCCTCTGTTTTCCATACGCTGTGGGGGCATGGGCGTGTGTAGGGTGGTTGGGGGGGGGGGGCGGGGGGGGGGGGGCGGGGGGGTGGGGGGGGGGGGGGGGGGGGGGGTGGATGTTTGGGGGGGGGGGGGGGGGGGGGGGGGGGGGGGGGGGGGGGGGGGGGTGGGGGGGGGCACGCGGGGGGGGGGGGGGCGGGCGGGGGGGGGGGGGGGTGTCATGATGGCCTACGTCGTCGTAGTGTGTTGGGCCTATTAGACCTCAATTCCCGCCACGAAAGTTTTCCCAAAATCTGTGCGTTCGAGTCGACTTTAAATTAATAAGTCCCGCCACCTCATGTATAAAAATTACACCACACAACATAAGTGAGTATGGAAAAGTTAGGTCGTAAATTCTTACTGAAAGGGTTGTAATGACAGTCTCCTGTTATTCTTTGGCCAATGCTTACTTCCAAGCAATTAGTTGTTGTCTTTACTAGTCTCCTGTGATAGTCTGGCTTGATTTTAGCAGTTCAGAACGTTTCACAGCCTTCTGATCCCACCAATTCAACAACACTACATACATACATACATAATTGGCCATTAAAACCCCTCAGTCAGGATTACGGCCACCACTTATGTTGTGCGTGCCAATTTTATACATGAGTGGCGGGACCTACAGCTTAAAGTCGACTCCGAACGACATTTATTTTTACACTCAGAGATTTTGCCAGAAATTGTTGAGAGGAAGCCGACGAAGAAGTATTTTTTCATATTTTCCGTCCGGACCGCGGGTATTCGAACCCTGGCCTTTCGTCTAATAAGCCAACACACTATCTACTAGACTACGGTGACTTCAACATTACCTTAGCACAAGGGATATTCTTCTTAGTCGTATAGAGTTTGCTCGTTTCTTGCTTGTCACACATGATTTCTTCCGCTTAAGATTGTCGTAATGAATTCATTTTACGTCGCTAGTGATAACCAAAGGCAAAGACGATCTCTTTTTTAAGCGACCAAACAGAGCTTCAAAAATTGAAAATCCTCTTTCAAAGCCTCAGTTTATGTGGCCCCCAATTTCTTTGGTTTGTGGCGATACTCACTGCTTTTAAACGCTTTGAAATGGGTTGCCTGAGTCATACTTAATGATTATGCAAGGCCTTCTTGGTGCATTACACAACGAATGTGCAGTTTCCCTTTTCCACAAAAGTAGTTCAAAAAAAACTACCCCCCAAATGCAGTTCAACAGTTTAGAAAGGTTTTCCGTCATAAAAAATTTATGTTTCTTATGATGCAAAATCAGCCAAGTACCAGAAACTCATACATCTCTGATGGCAATGGATCCTTTAGTGACTAATAAGAAGTGGCAATGTTGTCCTGATTCTTTCTTGTCGCTAGCTGCTAAAAAGACATGATTCAGGAAGCATGGACTTCACTTCAGAGCATCATGGAGACATTGACCAAAATCACTCAACCACAGTCTAAGCTACAGCTGGAATGATGGGTGGATCAGTTTGCTTCAGGATCTGCCTTTTATAGCATAGCAGATATTATCTGCACTATTCTGCATAGCTCGGTAATCTAATCAATTTTTAAGTGAGAAGAAAGGAACCCCAGAAAGTCTTCGTAGTCCAGTAAGTATTATATTAGCTTATTGAACTTTAGACCGTGGTTCAAACTCCAGCTCAGATATCTCGCCCAAAATATGAAAAAGATTCCTTGGCCGATTTCCCCGCAGCAGCCTTTTGGCAAAAACTCGGAGAATAAAATAAAATTGCCATGAAAAGCTTCTCAAAAATCTGCCGTTCGAAGTCGATTCGGTTACTTCACTCATGGATAAAATTAATACACACAACCTGGGTGGTGTGAGAAGCTAAGTTGTAATCCTGACTAAAGGCTTGTAAAAGCCAATTAAGTAAGTAAGTAGGTAGGAAAGGAACTCCAATCATGTTATCAAAGTCCTTAAGGTGAAGCCTTGCTCATTTTATCTACCTACCTTGTCAGTGAGTAAAGTTCGATCATTGGTCACCATATATGTCAGACCAAAAGTGGAATATAAGTCCACTGTATTGGCAACTACTCAGGATATATTTTGAAGCTTCTCAACCGTACGCGGTATATAACGGTATTAACTTTAAAGAAAACCTCGCACTAAGTCCTGTGTTTCAAAATTGTCTGTGTTTCAAAAATTTTTGCAAGGAATTGTGCCCAGCGAAATAAGGAATTCGCTTCTTCAAAATCACATATTTTTTGCGGCACAAATACTTTCGTGTTGAATAAGCTTGATAGCGGATTACAAGAGAAATTTTTCACTCTGATTGGTTATTACTTACTCAATTGTTATTACAACCACTAGTCGGGATTACAACCAAATTTCTTACATGTCATGTGTGTATGATGAAGCGATCTACAGTTAACTGTCGACTTCGAATTACAGATTTCAGAAACATTTCATCTGACAATCTTATTACTATTCCGAGTTTTTGCCAAAGGACTGCAGCTGGGTTGGGGATTGTTTACGGCCTTACAATTTAATAAGCCAACACACTTCTATTAGGCTACGGAGAGTATAAGAAATCTTACCATCTCTTATAGGGTAAAGGTTAACGATCTTTCTGTTTTCGAGTTCAGTTCCTGATTAAACTCGTTTTTAAGACTGAATTCGTGGCTGCCATAAAACTCTTTGTAATCTTTGCATGACAATAAAAATTATAAAAATTTTCAAATAAAAATTTAGTTCCCCCCCTCCTTATTTGTGATATGATGAAACCCGTGAAATGTAATTAAAATTAAATGAAAAAGAACTGAAATCACAAGAAAACTTTTAATTGCTTTTAATTAATGAAAGAAATCTAAAAAAAAATTAATAAAAATAAAAGCAACAACAACCAAATGATTATCAGACAATGATATGCGATCAGCATCAGCATCAGCATCAGCTTCACCATATATTATCCAATAATTATAACCAAAGCATCCCAGATGAATACTTTTTATTGGACCCAAAGGACTAAATTAGTAAAGCGAGTATAAAAATAAAGCGATTGAAAAAAAAGAACACGATTTTTATATGCAAAACACGAATTTCACCCCAAAAAAAAGAAAAAAAATTCAAAATTTTTTATAGAAAATTAACACTGGACTCGACCAATTAATGCTGGATTGGCTCAATGGAAAACGCTTTGGCTTACTGCTGATGATATGGTAGTGGATGAAGATACGGGGTTAAGAGAAAATTCGTATAAAATTATTACAAAACAAGTTTAATTTCAAATTCGTTTTTTTTCTTTTGTTTTTCAGCATAATTATTTGAGTTTTTCCTCGTTTTTCTTCCTTTTTTTTTGAGGGGAAAAACAAGGAAAAAAAACAAAAAAAACCTTTAAATATAAACTGAATTAATTCATTAAAAATACAATTTGTTGATCATTTCTTTTATATTTTTTTCTGGTTTCTTACTCTGTTTACAATCAAATTACAAACAAGAAAAAAAGAAAAAAAAAGCGCAAATAAATCTTTGTTAAGGGAGAGAGAGATGTTTTTATTACTTAATGAACTTACCACAAATTATTATTAAAAGACTGAGGAAACATAAAAATTTATACGAAATAAAGATGGGGTTTTAATAAGTCAGTGCAATAAAGGAGTGGAATAATCAAAAAAAAAAAAAAAAAAAACTCATGGTACGGTATGCTACATTATCATAAGCCGATAGTTGCTTCCTTAAATATGCATTAACAACTTATTTAACGGCTTTCGACCTGCCTTAAGACATCCCTCCAAGCGCTTCTGTTTCTTGTGCGCCTACGCCAGTTGGTCACGCCATTCGATGACAGGGCTTCCTCAATTTGGTCCTTCCAACGCAAAAATGGTCATTCCCTTGGCCGACTTCCGCAAATCCCCGCATGAAATACCCGTCTCGTCAGAGCATTCTCCTCAATTTGAACGAAATGACCGAGCAAGCACAGCCGCTGGATGTTAATTTGCTGAACAACTTTCATGTCGTTGAGAAGCTCATACAGCTCACTATTGGATCGGATGCGAAAATCATCGCCAACATGTACTGCGCCGAAGATCTTACGTATGATTTTTCTCTGGAATACTCTCAAGGTTGCTGCATGAGTACTTAATAGTGTCCATGCCTTTACGCCATTAAAAAGCACGCAGAGGATGAGCTTGTCATTTCAGATCTCCGTAGTGTAGTAAGTAGTGTGTTGGTTTACTAGACCCCCATTTCAAAAACCTCGATCAAAAACTATTTCTCCGCGAACTTCATATTTGAGAAGTTTTCTGGCAAAAACTCTGAGAGTAAAAAAATGAACACGAAAAGTTTTTTTCTTGGAATCAAATTCTTCCTTCGAAGTCACATTTTAAGAATCATGGAGATTGTGTGATAGTCAGGCCGCTATAAGATCTCTGTCTAGAGTTATAATTAACACCAGGATCGTTAGAGAGTGTCGCCGTTGTCTCGACTTTCTTTCTGAGCCAGTGTTTACTTATCTGTGTTTTAATCCTCTGGGCACAGTTACATCCCGGGAAACTTCCGAGCAGACGTCAGAGCAGGTGCACTCCTTTTAGAATCCCCGTTAATAGACTTGGGTATGCCACTTAATTCGGTTCAATTCCCCATTGCGAGGAAATTCTTTCGTGACGCCAACTTATCCTGGGTCAATGAGGGGCCCTGCTCCACTGCTGGACTTACTTAGCTCTCGATGGATAGAAGGCGCATTAACCAGTTACTCGGACTTAATTGTAATGTCATCTCGATAACAGTGGCCATGCTTACAAGTCATAGTGTTATGGGCAGACATGCGGAATGAATGCAGCTCCCACCTAACGACTTCTGACGTAGGTACAGATCTGCGGAGGAAGAGGAAACTGTTATCCACTTTCTTTGTCAATACCCATCTATTGCGAAGTGCTGCTATAGGTTATTTGGCTCTCCAATCATTGTCAGCTTGAAGGAGCTATCGTCCATTGATGTCAAGGATATACATTGCTTTGTTTATAAAACCTTCGGGCTGGTTTTCCAGAGTAGATTAGTCGTGCTTTTAATGTCCAGCCCATGTGCTGACCAATTTCTTCAGTAGTTTAATGGAACTCGGTCAGTACAGGGACTCCGTTTACCTGNTGCTGACCGATTTCTTCCGTAGTTTAATGGAACTCGGTCAGTATAGGGACTCCGTTTACCTGTGGCATCACAACAGGCCGCAATGCGTGCTCAAGTGAGATTTTGGTATTAAAGCTACCATTCCAACCTACCTACCTACCTACCTAACTGAAGGGTTGTAATGACTAATTGAATAAGTAAATGAGTAACTGAGCCTAGTAGTAAGTGTGTCAAAAAACGTCTTTTTGGCAAAAATTCCGAGAGTAAATAAAATCGCCTTCAAAAGTTGTTCACAGATCTGTTTGTTAGTATACATAACGTGGGTGATGTCATATGAAAAGCTATGTAATGCCTACCTAAAGGTTGTAGTCACCCAATTAGTTAAGTAAGTATGTTTGCATAGCTTTTACAGTATCTGGCAATACTATAGCTTTATCTAAATATTAAAAAAAATCCAATAATTATTCTCTAGATAGGAAAAATCGAATTTGTACAAGAAGGAAAAAATCTTTTGCATCAATGTCTCTTATTGCCATTAATTTAAATCGTTTGTTATTTGAAAAAAAAAAAAAGAAATTCGTTCACAAAGCGTTGTTGGATCGAGGTGAAACTAAAGTATCTCGACACTTTTCACAACATTATCTTCAATGCAATATGAAAACAGAACTTTAAAGAATAAAAGTAAGTCCATGATTTTATGTCTTGGCCAACTTACGCAGGTTCTATGTAATGGAACTCTAGAAACGTGGTGACGTTACATGAACACCTCCCTTCTCTCTCTCTTCATTATTAAGGCTAAACTTTTTAGCAAATAAATAAAAAAAACACGCTGGGAGATTTAATGAAAACGTAATTAAACTTTATATGTACCAACGTATTCTACTCTCAATGAGCCAATCATTTTGGAATAAAAAATTCCCAAAAAAAAAATAACTAAAAAATCTCACACACTCTACCATTTTTATCCAATCAAAGAATTTTGCTTTTAACTCTTAGTCAAAAAAATATCCTTAAATCCAGAAAAAAACAAAACAAATAAAAAAAAAGTATTGCAGCTAATTTCATTTATTCATGTGTATTTTAAACCGAAAATCATAAAAAAAACACTTCAAAACAACTGCAATTGAAATAAAACAAAATGAGAAAATAAAAATAAAAAACTGTCATATTCTACAGAGAGAAAGAAAAGCAAAAAAGATTCCTTCTTTTAAAGAAGCTTTGGCAAGCATACGCTTGAATACCTTACAGTTCTCTTAACGAATTCGATTAAGGTTGGATGGAGAGGGTTCGCTTTGAAATGACAAAACAAAAGAAGACATTTTAACGGCATCATCAATTTTTTTTTTTTTTAAAGTAGAGAGAATGAAATGGTGGCCTCTTTATATTTGTTTGGTTGTTGTTGTTGTTGTTGTATACGAATCCTAATTTGATTTTAAGTTGACAGCGAATAGAAAGACAACAGCAGCAGCAATACACAACACAACAAAAAGTTACAAAAAAAAAAAAAAAAGCAACAACAACCACCCAAATAAAATGACAATCTTAACACTTGGAAAATCACGAAACGAAACAAACGAAAAACAAAATACGTTTTTGCACTATGGGCTACACAACATGAGGATTTAGTCTTGGACTAAATCCTTGAATACACAAATCGCATGGCATCAAAAACCATACTCTTTCCTTTTACCAATAAGGGAAGCGTTAATTTTAAATGCTTCAATGGAGTGGAGCTCCTACTTTTCAATGAAAAAATATCTGAGCTTCACGCTGGACAACATAATCACTTGGAACACACAAAACTTCAGAAACATCGAAAGCAATATTTGCAATTCTCTTTGATGGCGTTTAAAGTGTTCAAGTATGAAGTCGCCGTAGTTTGATAGGCAGTGTGTTGGCCTTGTCGCCAGGAGCCCGGGCAAACTACAGGTCATATCGCACAACAAAACGAAATATGAACAAATATTCCCAGGCCACTCCTCTTAAAAGATTTCTGCCATAGACTCTGAGTAAATAAAATTATCATGAAAAATTTCTCAAAAATTTGTTCTGGAGGTCAAGGCACTCATGGATAAAATTAAACACACACAAAACATAAGTGGTGCAAAAGCTATGTTGCATTCCTAACTGAAGGGTTTAGAATGACCAATTATGGTATGTATGTATTTATGTCACCAGTTATAGGAATTGTAGATCGTTGCACATAAATTTTTAAATTTTAAAATGGCCTTTTGAGATTTTCTTTGGTTGTAAACCCTGATCGCATTTGCGTCTTTGGAGTTGTGGGACAAATACCATAAAAGAAAGCATATTTTGGATAAATCTCATCGAACTAACTAGTTAGCATCATGGGGCAGCATGTCCCTCCGATGCTTCCCACTGTTTTCAAACATAATCGAGCATAAATGACTTTCTAAAACTCTGAAAGAAAAAAGCACTCCTGAACTAAAAAGCCGAGACATTAGAGAATGGCTCTTAAGGTACTTTCTATAAAGTCAAGTTTTCAAGAACATGTCACTCTCCGTCTTATTGTTAATAATCTTAAAGACTGATAAACCAACTCTATGTAATCGTGGATCCTAGTTGGAAAATTGTAAATAAAATCAGGAATCCATAGGTCCAAACTTGGGAAATCGATTCCATTGACTATCTACGACTTTGAAGTATGGGCGAGGGAATGTATTGGTATCCGCATTAAGTCCTTTCGAGTAGTAAAGTGGCTCCTAAAACCTTTCAATTGACCACGATCACTACAAAAATGAAGTAACCTCACCGTAGTTACTTGCCTTTGGGCGGGGCACTATAGGCTCAAAGAACACTTTATTCGGAATAGGAGCGCCTTCCTTCCTAATATGTAAACGCTGTTATGAAGAGAATGAATCCCCAAAATTCTTACTTGGTACCTTTGCCAGGGCAGTAAATTCACACAACAGCGTCCTGAAATGTTGTGTCAGACAACACGATTAGGGCATACGACTTGCATAGCGCATACCGTAAATAGCTTTAGGAGTAACAACGAAAAGCATCCGCATAGGGTTGCCTCGGTATTTCTTGGTCTCTATGGTGATCTACAAAACAAATTGTTTTTTTTTTTAAAAGAGAGTCCATTTGTGGTCTACGTACTGTCATGATCCTCATTGGCTTTTGGTTCCCACATTTTTTTTTTTCGGTCAAGACGATGTATAAAAGCCGAGGACTTCTATGGTGCACCAACCTTGCGTCATGTGCGCAAGAACAAGGAACGAAAAGATTCAAAATAATCCAAAGTTGACAGACGTTATAGACAGTAATCTGAAATTAATTGAGAGTCACTCCTGGAAGACTCTTCAGTTTAAAGTTACCGCTGACAAATGTTCATTTGTATACACACCACCCGCTCCCCTCGCCCACCAGTGGAATACACAACTCCTGCCACTGTAACCGTAACTAAAGCAAACGAGCCATTATTTCTTAAGACAAGCACGATACTAGATTGGCAAGCAGGAGAGAGGAGAGAGGAGAAGAGAGAGAGAGACGAGAGAGCGGAACGGGCGTGCATATTACAAGGCATTGGAGAGGATTTAGTTGAGGGTCTTAAGGGTTCAAACCATAAAAAATAAATCATACGTGTGGCTGTAAATAAAAATTAAACCGAAAAAGAAAGAAAAAAAGAGAGAATAAGAGGGAGAGTGAGGGGGAAAGTGAGAGCGAAAGAAAATCTACGTTTTTAGTTAATTATTACGCTAAATAAAGTTTCAATTAAAGAAACGAATGATGATGACGAAGAAAAAAAAATCCTTTTTCGACTAGAGATGATATACGAAAACAACAACAACAACAACAACAAACACATATTAAGGATAATACAATACAGGATAACAAAGACACTGGCTTGCGATAAAAATAAGATGAACGCCAAGAAAAAAGAAAAAAGAAGCTTTAAAAACGAAATGAAATAAAAATAATGAAAAGAAATACCAGCACATAGAATTGCAAAAAAAAAAAAATAATCAAAGAAAAGAAAAAAGAAATTGAAAATAAAATTGAAAAAATGGCTTCGAGAGGTGGGAGTTAAATAACTAAGCAAACAGCAGTGAACATACAAATAATTGCCAGATACTTGGAGAAACAGTTTCACCAAGCAAGGTTTTTTTAAGGTGCTGCTCCTTTTTGGCGTTACATCGTTAAGATGCAAATGCCGCTTAAGTCCTTGTCACAATGCTGCCACACGTTGCTTAAGTGAAACGGATTAATTTTATGACAATTTTCTTCTTTTTTATTTCGAATTTTTTTCTTCTTCTTTCGTTGATTTTATTTTGTATTTAAAACGTTTTTTTTTTTGCTTTCTTCATCTGTTTTTTTATTTTTTATTTTTGTTTTGTTTTTCTAGATTTTACTTCTCATCTTATTTATGGCTTCGTATTTAATCGACTCTCTTTCATTTTCTTTTTTCATTTCTTTTTTATTCTATTTTATTTGTTTTCTTTTTTTCTGTAAAAAGCAAAGGAATGTATCGTTGGTNTGTAAAAAACAAAGGAATGTATCGTTGGTCTCATGTAAAAAGGCCCTAACTCGTTTATTTGAAACTTTACAGGAGAAGTTGTCGGGGAGTGTATTCGTATTAAATGCATTGGAATCACAATAAAAATCAATTTTGAAAAAAATGTCAGTTAGGGCCTTTCTGCATGAGACCAACGATATGGTCTTAATGCACAATGGGCCCTGAGTGGCCATAATTTTTGAATCTGTAAAGAAGTATTGAACATTTAAGGCGTGGAGCATGCACACTGTGAACGAAGACAAAATAGCCTAGAGCTGTCTAGAGCCAATGCAGACAACAGATGACGTCGCCGTAGACCAGTAGATAGTGTGTTGGCTTATAAGGCTTGAGGCCACGGTGCAAATCTCAGGTCGGACATCTCGAACCAAACGAAATATGAAAAAATATTTCTTCGGCGACTTCCGCTCAGTGAAAACTCAGAAAAAATGCCATGAAAAGTTTCTCAGAAATCTGTCGTTCGAAATCTAATTTAAACAGTAGGTCCTGCCACTCACGTAATATAAGATTGACACACGCAACATAAGTTGTGTGTGAAGCTAGAACGTAATCCTGACTGAAGGGCTGTAATGACCATTTATATACGTATGTATGTAAAGAAATGTTTGACACGTTCAATGCTTCAGCTTCGCAGTAGCTCAGAGAAACCATCCCATTTAGAAAACTTCGTTTCTTTATTTTACCTCATGTGTCAACAATTACAAGCATCGTAAAGACATTTTAAATTAAAAACGAAAACGATTGAACAAACGATGAAAGGACAAAGGTCATAACCTTATGACTGATCCAAGCCTAAAGAATAGTTATCGAAGTGACTTCAGCATTATAACCAACATCTAGTTCGGAGATCTCAAAAAATCACTAAACTCTACCGAATATAAAGGTCGGAGAAACTTAATCCATCTGCTAATACTTCCAAGTCCATAATCATACATCTGGTCTGAATGTTGTCTGCTAGTAGCCCGTGGCCTGCTAGTTAACTTTACTTTAAATTCTAATGAATAAACGCATATGAACAAAGTGTTTTGAAGCTGTTAAAATTAATTAGAAAAACTATTGTAATTCATTAGAAACTAATTAGAAAAAATTGAATTCTAAAAACTAAACACACTTCAACACAATTTGATGACAAATTGTTTTTTTTTTCAAACGAAAATTAAATGATCCATGCGAACAACATTAGTCCCATTTGGTGATATGACACCCCGCCTACTACAAATGGGCAATAATAATGCGTTGCCAGATTTTCAAATCAATCGTTGTCTGTGGAAACCCTATGACAGTGCATAAGTGCAGTTCAAATGTCAACAAACAAAAAAAAAAAAAAAAAGTTTTTCGAAATGAACCAGCTAAACGAGTTCATATATTCCAGGGAATTCTTATAAATTTAGGCTCTAGAGTGTATTACACAGAATGTCACTGTTGTGGTGGTTGTTGGTTGCTTGCTTGATGATTGGCTGATTGACAGATATGCTGTCGTGACTGAATGTCTTATTGAGTGATTGACGTACATATTTAAAGAAATTTGTCTTCTTATGATTGTGTTTGCATGTCGATGTTGTATTTGCATTGACGAGACTTTCTGTTTATGTTTCAAGTGTTTGGTTTTGTTTTTATTTTGTTTATATTCATGCATGTGCATACTTATGTTGAGTCCTTTCTAAGGGATCACTTGTCAAAGTGTCATCACTTGACTGGAGTAGAGTTTTTGTTTGGAAAACAAATTTCATGATATTGGCTTGCATATGAAGTTAACAAAGGTGAAGGCATTTTGTTTCATAATTTAAAGACATGCAAGGCTCTCATGGGATCATGAGGCAATGTGGTCCTTCTTATATACTTTATGGTGATTGGGATGTTGTATGGGATGAATGTTCGATACCAATACGGTTGTTGAATATATATTGACACAACCTTGATGACCTTTTATTCTGGCATAGGCCAATAGATGAGTGATGATTACGCACCCCGATAATAAGAGAGATTCAATAAAAAGAGAGTCTTTAACGGGATAGTTTATTATTAAATTGTATCCTGAATGGAAATGCAGTTGCTCTTACTTGCTCGATGAGACCTCTAACTACGGTTATTTGACTGTCATGCTTTGGCTTTTATAAGATGATTGTCTTGATAGGTAAATTCTCTTATAATTTCTAAACAAAGTGACTGATAACTCATTATACGCAGTTGTTTAGATTAAAGCCTGTGAAACAGCCTGTACACAACAGAGATGAGTAGATTCGAATCATGCTCATAATTTCTGATACTTCTACGCATTCATACTTATTTTAATATCATACTCATACTTCACATATTCAAAGTTTGAAGTACTCATCATACTCATACTTAACACTACGCATGATGTAGTTTGACTTCTACTCTCCATGACTTCACATATGCACTTCTTTCCAAATATGATTCGAGTACGAACACTACAATACTCAATATCCACATATCTCACAAAATAAGTATGATACGATTACGAACAATACAACACTCACTAGAAGGTTTTGTGTTTGCTCTGTTTGCTGCTCTGTTTTCTGCTTGTGTGCCTTTTAAATAAATTTTGAGAAGACTTCTAATCACTCAAATCATTTATGAGTATTTTAAGTACTTTTCTAGATTTATGAATCTGAATTAGTACGAGTATGAATCAAACATATTCGAATCAAACATGAGTTCGATGTCAAACGTTGTACTCATACTCATTGCAACTTGTACTTATAAATCAACGTTGTAGTGAGTACGATTGAATCAGAGTAGTTCAATTTCAATACTGTTGACTCACTCATATTCAAAATTTCATGAGTACTTATGAGTAGCGAAAACGTTATTCATTGCTGATCTCTGGTACACAACATCGTAGCACACATATGTCATCATACAAATGTTAATTCTATCTTCAAGGTTAGACTCTAGCAAACGGGTGTCTCAACGTATTGTCTAAATATATTACAGTCGCCATGATGTAGTAGGTGGCATGTTGGCTTATTAGACGTGGGGCCTCGGTTCAAAACCCAGGTCAAATATATCCAACGAAGCGAAAGATCAAAAAATATATCTTCGCTGACTGTCTCTCAGCAGATTTCAGGCAAAAACTCTGAGCGTACAAATAAAATTACCATGAAAGTTTCCCAAAAAAATCTATCATTCGGAATCAACGTTAAAATGTATGTAGGTCCCGTCATTCGTGTATAAAATTAACATACACAGCATAAATGGTATGAGAAGCTAGTTCGTAATCCTGCCTGAAGGCTTGTAGTGAGCAATTATGTATGTAAGTCCGCAATGAAGCCATTTTAAGAAATCTTTACTGGGTCTTAAGATCGCTATCGTTAAATGTGACTTGGTAAAAATAATATCGCACTGATAGCTAGGGCACTCTATGATAGAACGAATGGCTGACTTCTGTAGCATGTACTTGAGGGAAGAATGGAAAATATTATGCAAAATTTTTTATACGAATCTAAGGCTTCGCTCTTTGCTTTGTTTAAGGCAATATACAGCATTGGTCATTACAACCATTCAGTGAGGATTACAACCTAGCTACTCTATAAGATCTTATCCGATAATAATTATTCCGTCATAAGATGTACAGGATTAGGATTCTATTTCAAAATGGAATGCTCAGAGGGGAATGAAATATTTATTTGAGGTGATAAATGATAGCTCGTGAGTACGCCTTAGGTGCTCCATAATTTTCCAAAAATGCTGGCCAGTATATCACCAATGACAGCCGTAATGTTTTCTCCCAGAACTGATTTGCTTGTGTATACGAGAGGCTTAAT
>QOCX01002066.1:0-25325 GCA_005959815.1 Sarcophaga bullata | reverse complement strand
TGATTGCTTGGTAAAGAAGGCCCAAAATTTAGAAACTTTAATGCTATTAAAAGCAGAAGAGAATGTTTTTGGTACTATTGCAATTGGTACTTAATAAAAAGAAAAGTACTTGGTACCCAAAAAGTACCTCTTGGTTTATAATTTTTTCTAGGCATTAAAAAATAAAACAAAAACAACACAATAAAACATGTGTGGTACATTTTGATTACAATTGTTTGCATTAAAAGTACCATTCTGTGTGGTACATCCATACATATTTGCGGTGCCTATATTTTATTGTGTTTGTGAAAATTGAAATATTTATTACGTATTTATTGGTTTATAACAAATTAAAATACGAATATAATTGCCAATTAGGGTTTGCTGGTCAAACATTTGCCATAATATGGCTGCTGTAGTACTTGTACGTACTCTGCTCTCTTGCTCTTCACATTAACTGTGTGTTAAACAGTATTAAGTATTGTTTCGTTAATGACAACAACAACAACATCAATGGCATCATGTGTGCGTGAGTGTGTGTGTTATTTTATATTATTATTAAAAAAGCGAATTTAATTTTTATTAATTGTGCATCATAAAATTACACAGAAAAAAAAAAAAAAAAAAAAAAAAAAAAAAAAAACAAAAGAAAAAAAAAAAAAAAAGAAAAAAAAAAAAAAAAAAAGAAAATCATGGGAAAAAAATTAAAAAAAAATTAAATAAAAAAAAAATTTAAAAAAAAAATAAAAACAAAAACAAAATAAAAGAACAGTTCATTTGTTCTGAATTACATTGCCAACGTGTTTTTTTTTTTCATGACATATTAAAGTTACAATCGCGCGAAGAAAACAGCATACAATATATGAAAGGGGGGGGGCCTTTATGATTTTCTTTTTTTTTTTTTATATAAGAAGATTATTGTTTATGCGGTTGTTAATAACTAATTAAAGGAAGGCAAAAAAAAAACCAATAAAATGTAAATTGAGAAAATGTTGTTATTTATTGTAAATATTATGCCAGTCTGTCCTTTTTTGACTGCCTGCTTGTAATAATAATTTTTGTATGCATGTGTACTCGTATATATTTATGTATGTATGTATGTCTGTATAGTAAGTATATATGTATGTATGTCTATGAGGGTTTATTCTTAATTAAACATTATGTAAATTTGATATTTAACAATTTCCATAATTATACCCTACTTTACTCGACTAGAAGTATGTAGGTGTGGATAATCGTAATTACACTCCTATGCCCAGTCATATGGAAAATGTCTCTTCATATAAATTTTAAAGGCCACACACCATGAAAATTATTTCAACAAAAAGTTGAAAAATTATGTTCAAAGTTCCAATTTAATTTGATATGATCGCTTGATTAAAAAAAAAAAGAAAAAAAAAATTGGTGTCGATATGAAATAACTCTCCAATGGGGTAGATTTATTGTGAACGAACCCCTTATGCCATCTGTCAAACATGTTCAATAAACATCAAACCATATTTTTTTTATCGCATTAAATGATGGCGAATTTTATAGCAGAACATGACATTAATTTTTTGTATTTATTTGAAGAAAACCGCGTGAAAAACGCATCAAATGCTTGCGGAGGCACATAAAGATTATGCTCTATCAGAAGCAACATGCCGGAGATAGTTTCGACAGTTCAAATGATGTTAGAAATGAAGAACGGTGAATGACATCCAAAAAGTTTGAAGACTCCTTATGCAGAAAATGGTTTTGACGGTTCAAACAAGCATGAGGAAAACCTAAAAAAAGGTTGTTGACTCCAAATGGCAAACACTATTGGTTGAAGGTAAAGTTTCTTAAAAATCTGTCGTTCGGAATCGGCTTTAAACTGCCGTCCCGCCACTCATCTATAAAATTCAAACACACAACAAAATTGGTGTGAGAAGCTAGGTTGTAGTCCAGACTAAATGATTATGTATTTATATACGTATTGGTTGAAACTAATACTTTGAATCCGAAAGAAAAGTCAGGAAGATTAACCAAACATTTCGCTGCGTTTAAAAGCCTTGAAAAAAATGAAAAAATCTGGCAAATGGATGTGCCATGAATTGAATGATAGACAGAAGGAGAACCAAAACAAACCACTTTTTGTGAAATTTTACTTCAAAAAACACGATAGGAAATCAGTGTTACAACGAATTATTACTGGCGAAAATAGGTTAGGTTAGGTTAGGTCGGAGGGGTAGCCTCTGAGCACGCATAGCGGCCCGTTGTGAAGCCACAAGTGAATGCAATCCCTATACTGACTCTACTAGATTATCGTAGTATTTTTCAGACTTGAATAATGGCAAAGACTTTCGCCGTACGAATTTGGGAATTGTTGACTTCCGAGTAGAATTAATTGTGGTATCGCAATCTTGTGACCTCTTCCTTCGAGGGGCTCCGCCATCTAAACTAACCTAACCTAACATATCTTTTGGTGATATACGCACTTCTATTCACAAAAAGGCGGCCATTAGATCATTAGTTTGTTCTAGAATGCCGATTGTGACTCTGAAAGAGAGAAGCGGGACAGAAGTCTGTTACTCCCCCCCCCACTTTTGGGTTCAGGAACTTGATAACGACAAGGTCAAGGCACTTGCTAAAGCAGTTGCCACGGAAATTTCAAATAAATTCCTTCATGAGATTGGCCTTCTCCTGCAATCAAGCAAATGGCTTCAAAAAACAAACTTCACTCATTGATGAGATGGGCAATGAAATCAATTTTAGAGACACCAGACAAATCTGGCTAGACATGGATACATGGCATGTAGAACAGATCGAGATTTCTTTTGTAAAACCTCATAGAAGTGATAACGTCTTCTATAGAAGCTGCAAGGAAGAAGCTGTGAGGAAAAAAGAAGACGCCACATAACATCTACTCTATCATTGTTTGCCGCTTGGGCATCTGAGAAGCAAAGTGCTTGGACACCCCAGAATTTAGTAAAAAAACATGTCAAGCCAAAGACAATTTGAGAAAAATTCACGTCTTCATAAGATTTCCAGGAATTTTTGAGAGATGCAAACCAAGACGGTTTTAAAACAGGTCTTTACAGGACCCCAAGTATACTATGCTCATTGAGACAGTGTACATTAACATAACCTAACTTAAGCTAAAAAAAAATGGTTTCAAAAATTCACCATACTTACCCTCCTTGTGTGGCCGATGAAATGGACAAGGTAAAGATGGAATTGGTATAACCATCACAATTGCACGAATCAGTATAACGACCACCATTGCCAGAAGCCCAAACAAAAATGGAACCTTTACCTTGACGGCCACTGGTGACACCATAAATAAATGCACGCCGTGCCAAAGGTCCAGGACCATCTACTGTTGAGCCATCATCTTCAGGACCCCATGAAGCACTGTAGATATCAATATGCGAAGGATTTAAACTCAATGCCTGGGCTTCAACAACATCATTAACTTTGCCATCCAACATGCGAACACCTGAAAGTGAAAACAAAAGAAAAAATACTGTGTGAAGTAAAAAGCGAGAACAGAGAGAATTGAAAACAATTTACATGTTTAAAGTAAGTTTGTGTAAATCTGTTTGAGAGGCTTCAGATAAAAGTGTGGCATAAACAACACAAGGCCGGTAAAAAGACTTACGTGAGAGAAGCAGATTCAATGTCAATATGTAACACAATGTTGTTTCCTTACACCATATGACCATACATATAAAAAAAATAATACCAACAACAACAACAACAATAACAACAAAGGAAAAATTTTCACTTTTTTGGTCAATGTTTTCGTATTACACATGCACGTGGTGAATGAAGGACATTTTCTTTGCCTTCCAAACATTTTAATTCTTTACGTACGTTTTTATTTTCTTTTCTTCACTTCCTTGAACACACATTCTCATTCTTATTCTCCTGCGTGTTTGCACCTCACTTAACGTTTGTTTTTGCATTTTATTGTACGAAGGCAGTGTGTGTTTATTATGCCTGCAGTCGAGTAGTTATTTTCTTGCAACAATGTTGCCTTAATTACAAGCAAGTCCACGACACGGACAATAGTGTGAGAGTGACCACGTTTGTGTTGGCGTAAAAATTTAAGTTTTTTTTTGTCGTTCATGTTCAATCAAGTTGCTTCCACTTTTTATATTTTAAAACGTTTTTTGTTGATTTCTTTTTTATCTCACACTGCTTCCTATCCCGCAGAGTCTCTCTCTGTGTTTTTTTTTTTTTTTTTTTTTTTGGCAGAAAGTGTTTTATGGGGAAACTAAAATTTTTTTAACGTTTTTGTTCGTTTTTTTTTTAATTTTTTTATGTCGAAAGTAATTTTTGTGTCGCAATGCAGGATATTAAAATAGTTTGTATTCAAATTAAAAATAATAAACGTTGAAAGACAAATATGAGCTCCACAAGCAGCAAAAAGAAAATTAGTTTTTCGTTTGTCGCTGCCTAGCAGGAAAAAAAATAAGTTTAGATTAACGGATTAAGAATCTTAAGTTTCACTTTAAACGTTAAAATTTAAAATATTGACAACACTTTCTCCATTTGGTTCTTCCAACGTCTAACTTCTGCTAACCCTCTTATCGCATCATGTTGGAGCATTCTCTTCCAATCGAACATGTTTGAACTAGCGCAGCCGTTGGATGTTAATAGGCTGCACAACGTCCTTTTAATTGAAGAGCTCCTACAGCTCATTGATCATACGTGCATACATACATACATACATACATACACACATACACAATTGATCATTCAATCAGAACTACGACCTAGCTCTTCATACCACTTATGTTGTGGGTGTTAATGTAAAGTCGACTACGAACAACAGATTTTTTTTTAGAAATTTCTCACGTCAATTTCTAAACTTACTTTCAGATTTTTTGACGGAAATCTGCTGAGAGGAAGTCGCCGAAATAATATTTTTTTCCATTTTATTGCAGATGTTGGAGCTGCGGTTTCAACCAATGCCTCATGTCTACTAAGTCTACTAGACTACGGCGATAACCTTGTGAGATCGTATATGGAAATCATTGTCAATTTGAACTGAAGAGCTTCCGCAGGACACGATTTCATTCTTGCTTTCTTTCTCTCGAATAAAGCGTCAATGCTTTTAAGTCATAGAAAAGCATGGGAAGGATGAGCGACTTGTATTAGTTTCGTCGCACGAGGGAGTCTTTTGCTACCCAATTCCCTATTGAGGCCATAGGCAACAGTGATTCTACACTTGATCTCCAGACTGACATCATTTGTTGTGGTAACCAAGGAATCACAATAAAAAACGCGTTGACAATATCGAAGGTAGAGTTAGTGATCGTAATCAGGGTTACGTATAGTCACCATAGTCTAGTACATAGTATGTTACTAGACGTGAGACTACGGTTCAAACCCCTGGTCGGACATGTCCAACAAAACGAAATCTAAAAAAAATATTTCTTCGACAATTGCCTCTCTATAGATTCCTGGCAAATTGATTGAACTTCAATCTGCATAGCCTTATTAGCTCAGCAGGACAGGGATACCGATCTACTCCCTTCCATAGAACACTTTCCATAACGATGTTGTAGAGGTCGGTCGCCTGAAAAGGGTTCGTTGTGTTTGAAATCACGCACGGTACTAACAGGTTCGAAGAGACAGTGCTGTAGGTGTTGCTTAACGTCATTCTGCATTAATCTTATCAGTTTCACAGGAATACCGAGTGATTCCTTACAGGTTTTTCGTAGGCTGTTTTATACATACATATACACATAGTTATAATATCCACACCACACATGTTGTTTGTGTAAATTTTATACATGAATGGCTGGGGACCTAATGTTTAAAGTCACTTCCAAACGACAGTTTTTTGAGAGATCTTTCATGGCAATTTTATTATTCATTTACTCAGGATTTTCGCCACAAATCTGCTGAGAGGAAATCGAAATCTTTTTAAATTTCATTTTGTTGGAGATGTTTGACCGCGAATTTGAACTGACGCCTCATGTCTAATAAGTCAACACACTACCTACTAGACTTTGCAGAACAAGCAAATTGTTGTTGCAAAATTTCTGTGTTTGCTGCGTTGGATTTATTGTGTTTGCAGCACGGTCAAGGTAGGTATGAATCTCTTCAAACCCTTTAAATACCATACGAGGTGTCAGATAAAACGACCTCTTATCAAACAACCTCTATGACTACGTCATGGAGAGAGTTCTGGCAATGGCAAATGCTCAATTGTCTCTGGTTTGTCAGCTTAACATTATTTTTTAACGGTGCCCCAACGGTGTCTTCTTGGCGGCTAAATAAATGCCCATCAAACGTTTGAAGCAATAAATCGATTGTTGCAAGTTGCAGCATCATATTGAAACCAATCAATACAATGAAGACTTACTTACTTACTTAATTGGCTATAACAACCCGATTAACGGATTTCGGCCTGCCGCAACACATCCTTCCAGGCGCCTCTGCTTCTTGCGCGCCTACGCCAGTTGGTCACACCAATCGATGACAGGGCTTCCACGACTTGGTCTTTCCAACGGATACAAGGTCGTCCTCTTCGCCGACTTCCGCAGATCCCCGCAGCAAATACCCGTCTCGCCGTAGCATCCTCCTCCATTCGAACGACATGGCCGAGCCAGCGCAGACGCTGGATATTAATACGCTGCACAACGTCCATGTCGTTGAAGAGCTCATACAGCTCATTGTTGTATCGGATGCGGAAATCTTCGCCAACTCGCACTGGACCGAAGATCTTACGTAGGACTTTTCTCTCGAATACTCTCAAGGCTGCTGCATCGGTGCTTAATAAGGTCCATGCCTCTGCGCCATAAAGAAGCACGGGTAAGATGAGCGTCTTGTAAAGTATTAGTTTTATCGCACGAGAGAGGTCTCTGTTACTCAATTGCCTATTGAGACCAATACAATGAAGAGCGAGTACAAAAAAAAATCGGTTATCATTGTGCGATAGGTCCGCTGTACTCATTTTCATAGAAATATGGGCCAATAATGCCTCCGCTTTACAAATAGAATTACAAAGTATTTGCATTCTCTGCTCCACCAACTCCAATGTCTTGTTCATACTTTCACATGCTTGCCTATAATTAAACGCACATGCAAAATAGCTCACGTAGTAGTCAGTTTCTATGGGATTTACTTGCCTTTTAATTCCGATATTTTGTTTATTGTCAGAATAATTTAAGTTTCCAAAGAAAATTGGCGTTTTCCGAAAAACATTTTTCATATTTAAACGTTGTTTAATCACCATTAAAATCAGAAATAAAAATTTAAATTTTCTTTTTCCCCGTTCCTGTATAATAGGCTTAACAATAAAAATGTGCTTTTGTTATCGATAAATTACACAAAAAAAGTGTGAAAAAGCCGATTTGTGAAAAGAAAGAAAAAAAAAACGCCACGTAATTGAATATGAGTTTATAAATCATTCTGTGCTAAATAAACTGTCAAATAAGCGAAAGCGCAAAAAATGGAAGAGAGGCGTCCTACATATAAGGACAACTTTTTAACAAGGCTTTAAGTATTTCCGGCAATAATATTTCGTAAGAATGTCATATACAAACCCTAACAATTTTTTTTCTTGTTTTTTGCTGCTGCTAGTCTGTCTAAAGTTAGCAAAGTAATATTGCGTGTATGAAAAAGCAACAGTAAGAACCACAAAAAAAAAAAGTGGAAGGATAACAAACTGTCAAAGAAACGACAGCATTGAATGAAAAAAAAAAAAGGAAAAAAAATTTTTCTGCTTCGTTTACACCATGTAAGTTTGCATGCAACTTTGATGCAGAAAGTTCAAGTAGCTTTGTGTAGCCACTACGAATGTCTTGCAAATGAAAGTAAAATTTCAATTTCATGAAATTTTTTAGTGTAAACAGCGTTTTAGTTTAACTGTTGAAATGAATAACGAAATCCAAAGCAACAATGAATTTTACAAAAGAAAGGAAACTCTTTTAAGAATAATACACATACGTAAAGCCATACACTTCTACATACAAAATATATTTCAACAACTCTTTATAAGGGTTATCCGTTTAGTGGTTTCAAACTTGACAGGTCAGAGAAGGATATCACTATCAGAGATCAGCAATGAATCACTTTTTCGCTACTCATAAATACTCATGAAATTTTGAGTATGAGTAAGTCAACAGTATTGAAATTTAACGACTCTGATTCATTCACACACACTACAACATTGATTTACAAGTACAAGTTGCAATGAGTATGAGTACAATGTTGACATCGAACTCATAATATGTTTGATTTGTTTAATATGTTTGAAATAAGACACACAAGCAAAAGACACAGAGCAGCAAACAGAGCCAACACACAACCTTCTGTAGTGTTCGTACGCAACTCATACTTATTTTGTGTTTCTTGTATATGTTGAGTCATGGAGAGTCGAACTAACCAACATCAAACTTTGAATGTGAGTTGTATGAGTATGATATTAAAATAAGTATAAATGAGTATGATTCGAATCAACTCATCTTTTTGAATGTTCATTGCTGATCTCTGGTCACCATACGATCTACTTGTACTAGGCATAGATCTTTGTAGGATGTCTAAAGAAAAATTTCTTCAATTCCGTGAGAATATTGACATAATTGGTCGCTATAGCAGGTTTACTCTCTAGTCAGTATTATAACCTAGCTTCTGACACCAGCCATGTAGTGTGTGTTACTTGTAATCCAAAAGTGATAGGACTAACGTTTAAAGTCACCTCCTCTACCTACTGATTTCTAAAGAACTTCTCATGGCAATTAATTCCTTTGGAATACTATTCGATGTAAACGAGATCAACTCCCTACCTAGCAACTGATCCTACAATCTAGTGTTTTTCATGCAATTTCATTATTCTCAGATTTTTCTCTAGAAGACCGCTGAGAGAAAGTCGCCGAAAAAAAATGTTTTCACCATGTAGATGGGAGATTATTTAAAGAGCCGTAGGCATACTGCTGAGATGCTATAACAACAGGCTTTCAATGCTGACTTTACGAACACAATGTTCTTAAGCCAAGAAGTTCGTTTCTCAGTAGGTAGATGGTTAAGTTATGAAGCAAAATCGGCGCTTATAAAAAGATTTTGGCAACGCCATTGTATTCGAAAGGAATGACTAACTGAATTGATCATTATAATCCTTTAGCCAGGATTACCACCCGGCAGCTCACACCACTCGTGTTGTGTGCAGAGAGGACTTCGCCGAACGAAATATTTGTTCAGTTCTGTTTGAGATGTTTGAGTTGCGTCTAATAAGCCCACACAGTATCTACAAAACTACGGCGAAAACAGTGACCATTTGACGCTTATTAAAATGGTCTGGTGGAGTTTTAGGACCGTATTTTTACTAAAAAAAACTATCGTGAAAATAGCCTTTTGCCATTAATTCCGAGTACTATGGCTGTGTGATATCTGATTTTTCTTTTTGTCTGCAATGAAATTTTATGAGAGTGAGGGAATGCGGTTTCAACAAGACGGTGATACAAGCTGTATGTACTATACGAACACACTTACATACATAATTGGAAAATACAACCCTTCAGTCATGATTACGAACTAGTTTCTCACACCACTTCTGTTGTGTGTGTGCATGAATGGCGGAACCAATAGTTTAAAGTCGACTTCAAACAAGAGATTTTCGGAAACTTTACATGGCAATTTTTTATTTACTCTCAGAACTTTGGCCAGAAATCTGCTGAGGGGGAAGTCGCCTAAATAATATTCAAATTTCGTTTTGTTGGAGTTGGCTATCCTGGGGTTTGAACTGTGGCTTTGAAACTGATAAGCCAACACACAAGCCGCTAGTTTACGATTAGTAGCTTTCCACAAAAAGTAGTTTCAACTTCTGGCAACAGCAAATGATCAGCAAGCTCAAGTGATTCGAAGCCGTTAGACATTTTCGTTGAGCAAAGTTAACTGTGTCCTCGCGGATAATGCTCTAAGGCTGGGGTCTATATTTCGAAACCAACCAATCACCCAAGTTATGTTCGAAATACCAGCTCAGAAGTGTAAGAAAGTGACTGAAAGCTACTTGAAAAGGACCGCTTATAGCAACCAATTTCATACTTCATGAGAAAGCCTCATTGAAATCACTGATTTCAGATGTAATGGCAAAAAGGATAACCCTTTATGTACGAGTATATGTAAACCAGTGGTATATGTATATGAGTCTGTGTGTTCGTTAAAAACTTAGAAAACTTTTTTTCATTTTTCTCTGCTTCCTTGTATGGCATAAAACATTTCATATACACACAACGTATACATACATAGGTGTATGTATATATGTATACTATACTCAGTAACCACAGTGTAAATATGTGTGTATATGTGTGTGTATATACATATGTTTATTTGTTATTGTCGTTGTTTATAAAAGGGTTTCAATTTCATCATGACGCCTTAAGTTGGTCGTTTTGATTACAAAAGTGCCTAAGGGAACGTCACATACTTTTCATATTTTTTTTTCTATGTGTTTATGCCAGCTGCCATGTATGTATGTGTGTACGTAAGTCAACGCCATGAAAAGCCCATGTCTCTTATTGACATGTACACACACTGATACATATGTACACTCATGCTTATTCATATGAGAAGTTAAAAATCATCTAGTCAACGTATTAACGGTATATAAATCTGTATATACATGTACATGTATGTGTGTGTGTGTTTTATTTCTTCCTTTATTTCGTTTTTGTTTTGAATATGAAACGAATGAAATGTAATGGAAGTGAAAGCAAAAACTGCAGCTCTTAAGCCACAAAAAAGATGAGCTAATGTTGATATATGATGGCAATAGGCTTCGTGCAATACAACGTAAAAAATTTAAGCTTTTTGGATCGAGTTGAACTGCCTTTCTTTCATACTTTAAGTTCATTAACCAGAACGGACAATAGTCTGTACGAATACACAATGTGAGGAGAGGGGGGGGATAAATTCCGGTCCATTCGTTTGGTAAACGATCGACCAACACAATCGCCTCTGTCCGTGTAAGAGTGCAGTAGTATTCGAGGCTGACGATTTCTAATTGCTCATAAGAAGTTCGCCTTTCGTAGACCCCAACTAGGCGAATTTTGCTTAGCGACAAGGGTCTTCAGGCGTGTAATATTCAACTGACATAGGCATTGAAGACAAATCACCTTAGACAACGTTGGGTTGTCTCTGGAGCAGTTGCCAACTGACACTGATTTTCATTGAATAAACAGTGAACTTCACAGAAAGACCCCTTTTGTCGATGAATGGCTACCCAAGCAAACAAAATTCTAGAATTCTGGACGATAACAACCCACAGATGAGATCGACGAGCTTGCAATGCATTTCGAAAAAATCACTGTCTGGTAGTGATATTCAGCTGGCGAGGCATTGATTCATTGAAAATGACATTCTCCAGGCCATCATTATCAATGCCTAGCGCTTTGGGTCGATTATTAAAACCTTCTTCATGTCGAAATGAAGAACATTTCGAATCCGCTTCGCTTAGAGTAGCCGTCAAGAATACTTGGACAAGACCTTCGAATCGGCGTAAAGTTTTTCGGGCGAAAGTATTGGCAATACAGACAGCGGTGAATATTATTGAGGGCTTATATATCCCCTAGCGATATATTACCACAGTTTTCGATAGTAAGGCGGGCCATGGGAATGAACTTCAGGACAGTGTATAGCCTGTCGTAGACATATATGATCATGTTGGTACCAGGATCTATGATATTCCAGCTATCTGCAGATTAGAATGAGAAGGATTGCGACATGTGACCGACGAAATTTTGATTTGGGGAATCCCTCTAGAGATGTTTAAGCTTATAATTGCAAAAGCGGTCAACGATTCCGTCAACTAAAGAGAGAGCTATTTCGCATGAATGATGGTTGTGCCACGTCTTGGGAATCGCTTTGGGAATCGCTTTAGGAAACATTAACGTTATGATTGAAAAAAGTCTTCGGTTCCGTCCACCCCTGATGAGTGGCTTGGGGCACGAGTAAAATGTTGCAGAAAATGTGCAAATCAAAACTGAGTGAAGAGCTCACTATAAAGCTATGTAAACTTCAAAAAAGTACACTTTGTATGGAAGCCGGGGGATAAGAAAGAGCTTGGGACTGTCCTTCACCGACTGTAAACATGCCCATCACAATGTTAAAGGCGAAGATATCATCTTTGTGCCTATTTTATGCATGATCGAAAGAAACGGTCAAGCATTAAAATTGGCAGCTTGTGACCCTTCATCAAGAGGTTATCGTAATACCGAGACTAAGGGCTAAGCTGTGTTATCACAACGGGCTCTATATGGGTAGATAGCCTACCTATCTTTACCTACGTACATAATTGGACCATTACAAGCCTTCAGTTAGGATTACGACCTAGTTCTTCTAACTCCTTTACAGACCAACTTACCTACATACATACATAATTGGCCATTACAATCCTTCAGTCAGGATTACGCCCTAGCTTCTCACACCACTTATGTTGTGTGTGTTAATTTTTTGCATGAGTGGCGGGACCAACAGTTTAAAGTCGACTCCGAACGACAGATTTTTGCGAAACTTTTCATGGCAATTTTTTATTTACTCTCAGAGTTTTTGCCAGAAATCTGCTGAGAGGAAGTCGCCGAAGAAATATATTTTTTTTATATTTCGTTTCTGATATCTGACCAGGGATTCGAACCCTGGCCTATCATCTAATAAGCCAACACGCTACCTACTAGACTACGGCGACTTCACATTCCACACAAAATAGCATCAATAGGTCTTTCAAACGAATAAGAATGATACGTATAGGATTACAACCTAGTCTCTGAACCACTTCTGTTGGGTGTGTTAATTTTTCTAAATGAGTAGCGGTAGATACAGTTTAGAGTCGTTGACAGATTTTTGAAAAAATTTTTCATGGCAAATTTTTTATTTATTTTCGGAGTTTTTTTGCCAGAGAAAGTTGCTGAGAGGAAAGTTGCCGTTTTGTCGGAGATATCTGAACTGAGGTTTGAACTGAGGCCTCACAGTGACAGGGTGACTTCAAATGTCGCTTTATTTAATTCTTTTTTTTTTAATTTAAATAAAGAGAGCATTGAATAAAAGTTTCAAGAGAAGAAATAGCTACCGGAAGCCATAAGTTTTCCAGGCAAGCTAATGCGATCACAGATTGTATGATCCAGTGCCCGAGATAACCTGGTAGGAGTTGACTGATACGGATACGGATATTTGCAGGGATACAGGATCAAGGACTATATTGGATTTTAATTTCAATCTACCCGCTCATAGGGTGTATTTTGTTATCAGGGGGATTAAACGTCGATAATATTTCAAACGCTGTCAGTTAAAGCAATTTTCCACAAAAATAGTATGTGTGCACATGTACATGTACATGTACATACATATGTAAGCCAAAGTTAAAAGGAAGCAAATACTTCAAACTTTTGTTGGTTTTTTTATGTTTTTTTTTATTTTTGATTCTAACAAAACCAACACCAGAAACACGAAACATAAGAGAGAGGAAAACATTTTCAAAAATATTGACACAATATTTTCAAAGGACTTTGCTTTCTTTTAGGCACCAAAAAAAAACATTAAAAATGGAAGAGAGTTTTAAAGTTTAACAAAATTTTTTAAAGATTTTCTCATTCAAATTCAAATGAATTACGTTTTCCTCCCAAAAAAAAAAAGTACTTTTCTTTGGAACAATTTTGCTTACACTTTCAGCTTTTATGAGAGAGAAAAGAAGAGAGAAGAGAAGAGAGTATAACTTAATAAGAGCGCTTTCTTTTCCCTGAAATTCCCCGAAGTAATTTAATTTTCCCTCTAATTTTATATTTTTTTGTTCGCATGTTTCTTTTCGGTGGCAGTAACATGTAAACCTAGCAGTTGGTTGGTTGGGTTGGTTGTTGGCTGTGGTTGTTCATGGAATTTCAACTGATACAACGTTTTTTTCTGTGTATCATGGTTTCGGGTTCATTACATGTTTTTTGTTACAAAAAAATGTAATCCTATTGGTACTGCTGCTGTTGTTGTTGCTGCTGTTGTTGCTGTTTTTATAGTCAATATTTATTAAAAGAAAAAAAAATGAATTTAAATGAAAGCAGAGTTAGGTTTACGGAAGTAAAAATAGATTCAATGGTTGAAGAAATTTAAAGGAAACCTAAGTTGGCTGTCAATAAGAGCCGTATCCTTTAAGAAAATTAATTGCTATCAACATTGACAAGCAATCTTAAAAGGTTTCATAAAAGTTCCTGTTCTCGGGATATACTAAAACGATTACCGGGTAGCTTGTTTCTCCGCTTAGCTTGTGAGACCAGGTTTTGAACTCCAGATCAGACAAATCGCACAAAATGGCGGCCATTTCAGTAAGCGAATTTTTCTTAGGAGTCTTCTGGCAAAAATTTCTGTGAGTTAATAAAATTGTGCCACTAAAAGTTTCTCAAAAAATCTGTCATCTGTAGCTACTTATCTCTAGAAATTAACACACATACACACACAATAAGTGGTGTGAGAAGCTAGGCCGTAATCCTGACTAAAGTGTTGCAATGGCCAATTATGTATGTATGTATGTATGTATGTATGTTTGTTTGGAATACAATTGTGATATTAGCATTCGCGCGGTTACTTTCGGCTTTATGGCAACTTCTAGAAACTTACTGATGAATTGTTGTTGTAAACGTGACTTAAAGGCAGCAATTACTAATTAAAGAAGTTAATAATTTTGTGATATGCCGTGAAATTCTCTTGAAACCAAAGAACTTTTTAGCCGTGTTAAGTGTATGGTTACATCATAATACTAGTGGTGTTCTACCATCAAAATATTTCGCCAGCTTTTTGCCTTTAAAGCCAAAGGGGTCAAGTTTGTACTAAAAAATCTATACAAAATAATAATTTGCAAATTTTTTTTGTAAAGATCAATGAAGAAATTAAGTAAACTTGGGTATATTTGCCTGTTCTTGTGGCTTATGGATAACCAAACACTTATCATGGCCATATCTTTCACAGTCCTCTGATAAGAACTTTAGAGAGTTTCTAAAACATCTTTCGAGATTGACTTTAAACTGTAGGTTACACCACTCATGGAAAAAATTCACATACCCACAACATGGAAGCCAAGTCGTAAAACTGACTGACTAAGTAAGTAACCATATGCACCATAGAACGTCATCCAAGTATTCAATCACGCAACACAGTCGGATGTGGAATCTCTTCAGAATGCTAGATTATTAGATTTTCTCTTGCGTTGCTCTACTAGTGTAGTGCTTACTCTCGTTCTTAATTGGTTATTACAACCCTTTAGCCGGGATTACAACCTAGTGTCTCATACCATCCATGTATGCGTGTCAATTTTATCCCGAAGTGGCGGCAGCTGCAGTTTAATACCGACTTTGAATTACAGATTTGAGAAAGTTTTCATGGCAGTTTTATTTTGTATCCGAGTTTTTGCCGGAAGACTGCTGGAAGCATGTCTACGAAAGAAATATTTGAACTGGGACTCAAACCACTAGCTCGTTTAACAAGCCAAAACACCATTTACTCGCCTAAAAGAATGGCCATAAAGAAGACAGCAATGGGAATCCAAGAACAAAGCGCTTATTGGGGATGCTTAGAGATGATAGTGAGACGAGTACCCTCACAAAGGATGCGGTAACAACGAAATCGACACTCTTGTAAAAGCTAGTAGAATGAAGCATTCAATTGAATTCATACATGGGATTGGCATTCTTCTGCAGACTTCTTTCTTCTTCTGCAGATTCTTGACTCGATATGCCTACAGGCAAAGCAAAATTTACGTTAAATTTGACTCGAAGCGATTTGAAAAATCTCATTGCAATTATAATTCCACACTGCTATGTTGGAGCTCATATTTGGAGGCTAGAAATAGCTCAACTCAACATCTGCAGAAGCCATAATAGCACGCAAGAAGTAGTAATCGGCACTTGTGTCCCTAAGAAGAAGTATTCTTGGGTACCCTGAGTTTGCAAACATAAGTGTCTAGACATATTTGATTTGAACGGACTCCTTCCGAAAGCGTCTTTTCCGATGAATTCCTTCAATAATTAAGCTTGATAGATAAATTGGCATTAAGGAAGACAGTACATGACCATTTTGAAAGCGACGCAATGCTTGGTGGATGGTGGAAAATCTTTAGATTGCCAAGGACAACCAAACTGCAAAGTTGTGTATAAAGAACGTTTTTTCAACGTTTGTCCTTGTCCATGAATATGGAGGATTTTCCAGAAAAATATGGCATTATTCAAGTTAAGTCTTGAAAGGATTACGGGACATAGGAATATAGTTGGAAATGTAGGCCTGGATCGGTGTAGAGGTCTCAATCTCCGACATGTTACAGGGCATTGGTATTCCAATTGCGTCAGCTAAATTATAGCCGGCAGCCAGAAGGTGCGCTCATGGGACTCTCTTCTATCTTTAAATCGCATAGCCCTCCATCGCATAATAGAGACTTTCACGAGCAACTGTCTGTTTGGTAGGCATGCCGAAAAACTCGGTATTCCGGCAAATTACTTCTGTTCAGTAGGATGTGTAGATCTGAGAAGTAGGAAGATTCTGTCTTTCCCCAGGAAAAAAAGAGGGAGATTGTTAACCTCAAACTCTAATAAAATGATTGCTGAGGCCTCGGGTTGGCCTTCTCAAGGGAATGTATGAATTCCGGATTAAATATTGATTGTGGTACCACAATGAGTCTACATGCTGGCCTAAGTCAGAATTCTTTCTTTAAAGAAGAACCCTATATACAATAGGGTCCTAAATCCAATAAATCCCCAAAAATTAGGGGAGAAAAATTCCCCCACAAATTAAAATTGCTTAAGATTTGAGTATTTTTTTTTAATTTAAAAATTATGCACGCTTAATATTTTGTTCTTCAACATCATCTGGAAGCTACAAAATTTTCATCATCTTTCGCCATTATGTCCATTACCTCCTGCTACTGGTCATTAGGCCATATCGACCCCCCATCTAGTAAGTAATTACCCAAATTACAATTTTGCCTTTACACATGGTTTTAAGTAAAACATAACACGGTTACTTAAAACGCGTCCAACAATATTGGTTGAAAGCACAACCATCTTCTTACCGCTCTCCTCCACCACTATCAAACAACGAACAGCGAAAAATCATCATCATCATCAGGATTGTCGTCATAAGCGCCTGTGTAAGCCATGATGATTGTGGCTCCATATGTAGATGAAATTTATCTCTCTACACACGTTTACATATTTACATACATACATACATACATACAGCGTATAACGTTTAAAATGATTTTTAGCTCGGGAAAGATAAAAGCAAACTTTACAGTTTTTATGCGTTACGTTTGCCAAAGATTTAAATAGAAACGTCAACGGAATTATCTTTTTGAAATGCTAGCCGCACACAGCGTATAGAGGTTGTTGAATGTCCCGTTAGTGCCATAAGAGTGGTGTGTTGGCTTAAATATCATTGTTGTTATTGAATTCCATATATTGTTTGTTGTTGGTCGTGCACACACAGTCATACCTACATGGTTGTATTTAATAATGAGAGAGATTTTTGTTGAATTTACAGTGGCGAGTAAGTGCGGTTGCAAGTTCTAGAATCCGTTTTTATTGTGTTCTTTGACGTTTTCCTACGAATTTAGTTTTACAGGCAACTTCAAATGATATTTCAATGTTTTATTCCTGGTCCTTTTCTGCCCAAGTTGAATTCTGACAAGCATTACTGAGACTACGTGCCTGCTTTGTGACGTCTGACGTCACAAAGGCAAGATATACTCGCATTCTGCATGGATTTTACGAACACTTTCCCAGTATCTCTTTTCCTATCTACAGTCACACTGGAATGAATAATGAAATTAGTTGGTGAGAAGAAACGGGACGACCTAGCTTCTCACACTACTTATATTATGTGTGTTATTTTTATACATGAGTGACGGGATCTACAATTTAAAGTCGACTCTGAATTTGGCTTTAAAAAGAAAAGAACGATTACTTTCTATGTGGTTATGGCAGTCACGATGTAAGAATAATGTAAAGGGGGAGGGTGGCCATTTTACCTAGTCTTCAACACCTAATAAAACCCCTTGAATGAAAGACAAATACCGCAAGTTGAGTTACATAAGCCAGGTCCTGACAGATCACGGTTGCTTAAGGAAATACTTGCGCAAATTTGAAGATGATCGATCATCCCACATGCCCAAACAGTGCTTAATTGATCGTAAATGTTGCACAAATTTGGAAATAGTGGATCCCTCACATGTCCAAGCAATGCGTAAGAGGATTAATTACACTCAAGACTTAGAGGGCCATGCATTAAGTTTCCTAACCATATCAGCCTATCGATGAATTTGTTAAATTTTGAAATTGTATGGAACGACTGCCTTTCAGTCATTATAGTATGGTTGAGGTTAGCCCGAAACTCTGAAGGTTAGAGAGATACAGACAAAACTTAAAGTACGGAAGCTTTCAAGCTAGTCAGTGCTTTACGACATAATACGTAATGGCAGTGCCACGTCATAGAAAAATATAGGATGTGGATGCCTGCGATGGTAAATTACTTAGGTTGGCACTTAAGTATCCTTTGCAGATTCAGAATCCTGGAATAAATATTGACATGGGCTTACTATGTAGGCGACAGCAATGATGTACCCCTGTATGCTTAGGTTGGCGCGTAAGTATACTGTGAAGAATCTTGACATGGGTTTACTATCTAGACACCAGTTATGGTGATGGATCCTGCAGGCTAAAACGTAAGAATCCTTTGATGATTTCGCGTCAGAACCCTTGAATCAATATGGACAAGTTTCCGGAAACGAGAACGATAAAGACCAACTCGAGAAAAAATAATTTTTAATGGAGCTTGGTTGAACCCAAATTTGTAGTTTTAAGTAGGCAAATGTATGGAAGACAAGGCATTCTATGATAATAAAGGCAGAAAAGGGAGCAAGAAAGTTAGTTTTGATAACCTTTTAAATGCCTTGTCTATGCAAGCAAACAAATTGGTGAATAAAGTTCAAAATTTTCATATCAACGGTATTCAGAAGACAGAACGTTTTTCAGCATTATTTTTCTTATCGAGTGTTTAATGCATTACTGCCCCCCCCCATCGTATAAATGCCAATTCATGATGTTGCGAAACAATAATAACAACAATGCGTGAGTATTTTCAATGTTTTGTTTGTTTCTACCACATTATCTCTGAAAA
Source organism: Sarcophaga bullata (assembly GCA_005959815.1). NCBI lineage: Eukaryota > Metazoa > Arthropoda > Insecta > Diptera > Sarcophagidae > Sarcophaga > Sarcophaga bullata. The sequence goes on along the minus strand of QOCX01002066.1, from coordinate 6,230 downwards.
TGTCTACAAAATAACGGCAGACACTTTCATTATGGCACTGCCGAAGTAAGCCAGCATAGCCAGCCGTAAGCAACTAAGCAACGCATAGAACTTCAATGCGCGATATTGAATGTGGCAGGAATAGTACGCGGTATTTTGTGTTGGCATTTAGTAGAGCGGCTTGTGAATAACGTGTTGCCATTGTTTGCTGTCGATTCTTTTCTAAATTTTCTTTTTTTTTTTTTGGTTTTTCATTATCATTGCTTGAAAGTGTACGTACGGACGGGCATATTGAATGAATGACTGAATGAATGATTAAAGGCTGGAATATTTTGAAAATTTCGCTTTTTTTTTCGCATGTTGTGTCGAATTTTTGTTTTGAGTGTGCATAAATTCTCATTTGTTCGCACAAATTCAATGCAAAATAGCAGTGGTGCGGTAGGGCAGCACATATTAATAAGACGGGGGGAACAGCGAACAGTTTGCCAACATTATTGTTTGTTTGTTATCTCTTGATACCAATTTTCCATGGGGGCTCTAGAATACCATACTACTCGGTTGTTTGTTGTTTTGGTGTCTTCTTCTAACGAAAGCATAATATACGAGGTAGTAATCGTATGTATGTATGTTAGTTTGTAGGTATAGAGGAGTATGCTTATAAAATACTTATTTGTACAAGGCATTGAACGTGTCGTAGTTATTTGTTTAAATTATTTTCATGTGCATCAATACATACATATAAGAGAACTTAAGGCATATATTTACACTTTCTCTCGCAATAATTTCTTTCCTACTTTTTTATTTTTATGAGTGTATATACAGTGGAGAGAATATGTGCAGCCTTCCAGCAGGAAGTTCTAGAAAGGATTCTTAGTATGAACTTCTGCAAGAATTAGTCAAACGTTAATGGAATGTAACAGAAGGCATGAAAATTCGTTTTTAGCACATGAAAGGAATTTTTTTATATTATTCCATCAGGAAATTCTAGAAAGGATGGATTCTTAGTATGCACTTCAGCAAGAAGTAGCCAAACGTTAATGGAACGCAACAGAACGTATGTACATTCGTTCATAGCACATGAAAAGGAATGCAAATGCTTGTCGAAACTGCATTACGATTCGACAATCTCTCTTATTGCTTTTTTTACTCTAAAAATGCACGTACATTTTATTATATTTCATGAACGTTTGTCTAATCATCGCTCATCGCTTTCAAATTCTCAACATGCCCACATAAGGTACTGATTTATTGAAATCAAATTTTCCACTCTAACCGAAATAACGAATACAAAAATTACACAATCGTGCAAAATGCTTCAAAAGCTCTTAGAAAGGATCGTTAGTATGCACTTCGGCAAGAATTAGCCAAACGTTAATGGAACGTAACAGAACGTATGAAACGTAACAGGACGTAGCACGCATAACATCATGTAAATGCCTATCGAAATTAAATTATGGTTCCAAACTCGCATCCTTGCTTTTTATGTTCTAAAAACGAATGTACGTTCTATTACATTTCATGAACGTTTGGCTAATCATCGCTTTCAAATTCTCAACATGCCCACATAAGGTACTGATTTATTGAAATCAAATTTTCCACTCTAACCGAATGAACGAATAAAAAATATACACACACTCATGCACAATGTCTAGAAATCTCTTTGGATCAATCGCTTCAGATTCGTACATACAGATTGGTCATTACAACCCTTCAGGCAGAATTACGACTTAAGTTCTCACACAACTTACGTTCTCTTAATTCTTTGCATGAATGACAAGGGACCTACAGTTTATAGTCGATTTTGAAGGACAGATTTTTAAGAAATTTTAAGAAATCTGCTGAGAAGAAGTCGGCATTGGAGATGTTTGACCAGGAGTTTTGAACCTTGGTCTCACGTCTAAATGGCCAACACACAAGCTACTAGACTATGGCAATTTGAAAGATTCATACCAGAGATATTTGCAGTTTGCGACTTTGAGTGAAGACTTAGAGTATGAGGTAGACATTCGTGACATAGCGGAAGTCTTCGACAATAATAACCCTCTTATTAACATAAGATTATCAGGAGACATTGGACTCATCAGTATTATACTGATGAAAAGAATTCTTTGGTTATAAGACCATGTTGCGAATGTGAAGACAATCTTTAGAATTTCAAACCAGGAAATACTATGAAATCGCCGTAGACTAGTAGGCAGCGTATTGGCTTATTAGACGTCTCACATATCACGCACACAATGCCGTCTTCCTCTGAGCAATCTTCTGCCAAAAACTGTGAGAGTAAATAAAATTGTGCCTTGATAAGATTTTCAAAAATCTGTCATACGTAGTCGATATCAAACTATTGGTTCAGAAATCCAAGCCTAAAATTAACACTCACATCAAGAGTGGTATTAGAAGCTTGGTTGTAATCTTGACTAAAGGGCTGTGAGGACCAATTAAGTTAGATTAGGATCTTGGCATAAATAACTCGATATGCTATGATCTACACAACAGCTGTATATGCAAATACGACTTCTATTGTCATACAAGTCAAGTATGAGCATCTAAGTAAGGGATAAGTGGTTACCGTATGGAAGAGATCCCTTGGATCAAATCGAAATTGTGTTTGCATCATGTAACAAGATGGTTGGTGTTCGCGCTACATAAGTTCACATTCTGTGCTAGGCTTGATAATTGACATGCTACCATCAATACGACCTTATCGGACTATGGATTGATCAGAAGAAACAAAGATTTTGCAAAAATAGATCGCGATGTAATGTGTTCAGAAGCCTTTGGCCTTCTAACAACAGTGGCAGAATCAATTTGTTACTGGGGTCGAATAAAATCAGTCTGAGTTTCATGTAGAACACAGATATCATACAATGGATTGCAGTCGGACAATGTTGAAATGCATAGGAGTTGGAGATCATTTAATAGCTTCTCTGTTTGTTATACTTTGTGGACAATGATAATGCTTACTTTCTTGGGAACATAATTTTAATGTCTTAGAATCTTGTTCCTTGAGCATTTGAATTTGATTTGGGAACATGGAATTGAATTGCCGTATATATGGGGCTACCAACAGAAACTTCAATACTTTAAGAGTTGGAAAGGGACATCTTGTTGAAGCTCTATCAGTCAAATTGGTAGCCACTTATTCAGTTTGTTTTGTCAAATCAGCATAGACGATCATAGACTATGACGTATGATTGCTGAATGACAACTGGCCCCTAATTTTCATCAAAAAATCTATCCAGGGCAATGAGACCAATTTCTGGATGACTGGGTATATGGAAAAAACTCCACATGAGATTCAACAGGATACCAATTCATTCCAAAAGAGTCACTGTTTAGTGAGGATTTTGTGGTGAAGGGCTTCATATTCACTAGGGCAATACTATCATCTTAAGCCATTCTGAGCGATGAGATCTATTTCTAGATGAGTGAGAAGATGAAAAAATCCTCCACACGAGATTCAAGAGTCACTGTTTAGTGAGGATTTTATGGTGACGGCCTCATATTCGCTAGGACAATACTATCATCTTAATTCATCCGGGGCAATGGTACCCATTTCTGGATGACTGGGTACACGAAAAAACCTTGCACATGAGATTCAAGAGTCACTGTTTAGTGAGAATTTTGTGGTGACGACCTCATTTTCACTAGGACAATAATATCACCTTAATCCATCCCGAGCGATGAGATCCATTTCTGGATGACTGGGTACATGAAAAAACGCTCCCCATGTGATTCAACAGGAAACCAATTCATCCTAAAAAAGTCACTGTTTAGTGAGGATTTTGTGCTGATGGTCTCATATTTCTTTGAGAGTAACGTTCGCTAGGATAATACAATCATCTTACGTTGAGGTGACTTTTTGTTGTGGATAAGCCATAAGCCACAGTGCTCCTTTAGGTCAACACAATCCACATCATCGATAAAAATTCAAATTCAAATTGAACATTTCGAATACACTTCACCCAGAAGAGAAGCTGTGGCCTACTCTCCAGAAACCTTTCGTTCGAAAGCGATTTAAAACTGTAGGTCCTGCAAGTAATGCATAAAATTAACACAAACAACAGCAGTGGTATGATAAACAAGGTTCTGATCCTGACTAAAGGTTTGCAATTACTAATTATGTTATGTTTATATGAATGTGCGTTCGACACATAATGCCATCAATTGGTTAATTTTGTTCTTTAACTTTTTGCCGTCACTGTACTCAGACACGGTGGATGAAAAATTCGCTCAAATTCATTATTGTTTGTTTGCATGTTAATGCACTATGAAATGTATTTATACAACATACGTTGAAATATACATACTTACATACATATGTATGCACGTGTATATATTGTTTTATATACTGTATGTATATAAACATCTGTGCATTTAATTGCAAGAAATATTAAAATTTAAAAGAGAAAAAATGAAAGAGATAAGCGGAACGCACTTAATATTCGGCAATTTAATGTTATTTTAAAAAAAAGTTTATTTAAATAAAGGTTGATGAATAGTTTCGAATGTTTCTTTTAAATATAATATCAAATTGAATGTTCTTTTTGTATAAACGTTATAAAAGTTTTTTTTATTCTTTATGCGGGAAATTAATTGAAATTGAATTGAAAATTAAATACAAATGCGGCATTTTTTTTTCTAGTTGGCAGCAACATGTTGCTTCAGGGAAAAATAACAAAAGTGTTGTGTTGCAAAAGACAATATTTAAACAAGATGAGTTAAAAGCAATTTGTCTGCATGATAAGAAGCAAAAGTTACCGCTTAAGAGCCGTATATTAAAACCCTTTAGTCAAGATGTGACAATCTTACTCCAGCCACCCATTTTGATGTTGTAATGTGTACTATAGAAGAGGCCTGACCTACAATTTAAATGTCGACTCCGAACGATAGATTTTAGCGACTTTTCATGACAATTCTATTTATTCTCAGAGTTTTTGCCGGAACACTTGTTTTCAGATGTCTCAGCTGAGGTTTAAGCCACGTTCTCTGTGTCTAAGTAAAACATCACCATTTCTACGGTAACTTGCCATCATCCCAACAGAAATTGTAATAAATTTCACAATACATGTTTACGGCATAGCAGGATACAGGGCGTTATTGGGTCTGATTGAGATAAAACTCTCAATAGTCTTGGTTCCAACTATTTCCATCAAAGAGAATAAAATAACTGAGGGTTTAGCAAACTCTCGCCGCTCTATAAGAGAGGGCTCAATTCAGTTTACACCTCTAAGAAAAGGATCGTAGCTATGATTTTTGTGCTTAGACTCTCAATCATATAATAATTCTATTGGGTCTTGCTTTACTGTCAATGTCACTGCGTCTGATAGACAGGCAATCAGCAGTTCTTATCACTAGGGTGATCTGCTTAACTCTAACAGTAACGTATTAACTGCAGCAGTTAATTTGTTTTTCTCTCACCGTCTACAAAATCAAAGGGCTTAACTGATGACAGCAAAGGCCCAGTACTGTGTAAATCATAGTCCAACCAGAAATTCTTGTGGTTTATACTGATAACATTCAGATACTGCCTCGACTTGGTCGATGTATCCATACAAGCTTTAAGGGTTCTGAATTTTCGTATAGGCAAAGCAAGGGAAGCGAACTGTAGGAGTTTGTTATTGGGATGGAAGGGAGAAAGGACAGATCTCTTCAGTCCTTAAAGATCTTAGTAGAAGAGGTAAGCTTTAGTTTATTCAAAGTTTTCCAGGCCTAAGGTTTGCCCATGCCGCAGATTTTTCAAGGAAATTTTGCGAGCATTTAAAGATACTTTTTATATTGCTTCCGTGATACAGGGATGTAATGGGAAATTGGACTGTTGAAGAACTGGCAGGAGTCTGGCTGACAATCTGAGACATGTTACAGAGCGAGAGCGGTATGTATACGATTGCTTAGTTAAACTTCGCAATTATTAGTAGACTCTACCCGGACTTGAAACGGAAGAGAAGAACAATGATTTTCACGCATCATTATCCTATTAGATGGCATTCCGGTGTATCTGACTGTCGGTGAATCTACTATTGCAAAGCAACTGACAAGAGGAAAAAACTATTTGCAGAGAAAGAGACTATCTTACCCTATACTTATCATAATGAAAAGAGTGCTGCAATAGCAAGATTTATTCTGGACATAGATTGTTTTCCTTTAGGGAAACCCCTATCCCCATTGGATAAGAGAACTTTTTTGCTAAGATCTGCTAAACGAAATCCCACCATCTGTTTGTCAGACGAGGTATACTTCAGACGAGGTAT
>QOCX01002065.1:0-24428 GCA_005959815.1 Sarcophaga bullata | reverse complement strand
ATAATTTTGTTTGTGTGTGTGTGTATGGGTGTGTGCACAGCAGATAATTAGTGAAACAATTGTAATTATGATTGCGCATCGACATTCGCTCATTAGCATTGAAATGCAAAAGCAATATCTCAGCTTGATGAAACGAAATCTAGTGGCATGAAATATACATGAAATGCAATGGAATATAATAACAACAACAACAACAGCAACAACTTTATTTAAGCATGATAAAGCATGGTATGGCGAAAGGCATAAGGAACTTCATAGTTTTATACACAAAATTGCCTAAAGAAGTTTAGAAATGAATCAAGCAAGACGATTAACATGCATTATCCACCAAGGCATGGTTGATTGAATCATTAAATAAACGACTGACTACTAAGTGGTGATTGTGTAGTAAAATGGATGCCTGAATGAAAAACAAAAAAAAAATTTTTTTGCTTAAATGATGCAACAGCCATCGATGCAAAGTTGCATCATAAAATCATGAGTAGAAGAAGAGCAGACTTATTTTTTTGGCAAAATAAATTCAAAAATAATGCTTTTAAAAGCCAAAAATTCTTGGTATTAAATGCACGGCTGGCTGGCTGACAAAAGTTTAGTTCGGTTTTACAAACAAATCGACACATCATGTCAATTGTAAACAATAACAATAATAATAATAACAACAACAACAATGGTAGAAATATGTTTAAATATTGAATAATAATGGCACTAAAAATAATGCTCAATTACATAGCAATTTTACAGTTAGTGAGCAAAAAGTAGCACAGTTTTACTGAAAACATATTAAATGAAAATACTAAAAGTGAACTAAATTGGGTCAACGGTTCTATACTAAACAGAGCCTCATACCTGTGATAACAATCATTCGAATTTAGGTTGTTGAGATCTAAAAAAAAGTACTTTTTTTTATGGCAGTAAATTTTGGTACCACATTTGTTAGGTTAGGTCGAACGTGGTAGCTTTGATCACCAAAGCTCCATTGACAATGACTAGCGGAACGTCCCTGACAACTGATCGAAATCCACCCAAGCTAAGGAAGAAGTTGTTGAGCGCAAGGCTGCACATTAAAAGCACGACTCCCCCTAAGCTGGGAAAACCAGCCTAAAAGTTTTATGAACGAAGCTCTATCCTTGATCATATTAACTTCGTTAAGCTGGCAAGGAATGGAGGTCAAATAATCTAATAGCATATGGGTGTCCTCTTCTTCAACAGATCTACAGTAATGGGCAGAAGCTGTTAGATGGGAGCCGGAGTCTTTCTGCGTATCTTCCCATATACACAATGACTAGTAAGCATGGCCACTGAGATCGAGATGGCAATACCTTCAAGTCCGAGTAATCGATTGGTGCGTCTTCTATCCATTAAGGGCCAAGTGAGTCTGGCAATGCAGAAAGATTCTTTATTGATCCAGGATAGCTTGGTGTCCCGACAGAATTTCCGTTTAATGGCTAATTTAACCAAGGTAAGTGGATACCAGTACTGCACGCAATTTTCTTTTTCTTTTTAGCACAAAATTAATACGAAAAATACAAAACGAGAATGAGGAATAGTAGAGTATGAAAGGTTTTCTCGTTGCATGCCTCCAACTTAAACCCAGGCTAGTTAAATAATTACCACAGGAATTCTAGCAAATTAATGAAACCAAAACAAAGCAAAAACCTAATAAAAATAGATTTAAAAAAATAAATAAACAAATTAAAAATAAATAGACGCGCCAACTTATGTCATGCCATGCCTCATAAGATCTTTGAATTTTTTTTCTTCATTTTTTTTTTTAATTCAAAAAAAATAGCACAGAATTTGCAGAGAAAGAAAAAAGTACCAAAAAAAGGGTACCAAAAATAAACGCTAAATTTTGTTTATTTTTATTTAATTTCAAATAAAATTAAAATTGTTTTTTTATTGTCGTTGTTGTTGTTGTTATTGTATTTAAATTGTTTAAATTTAAATTGGAAAAAGAAAAACTCGTATTGCAAGCAGCATGCATGCAGGCAGGCAGGCAGGCAGGTAGGTAATACATGCTAAACGACTAAACTGGTCGCTCGAATTGTTATTATTTGTGGCGTTAAAACGTGCGACATGTTGAAAATAGAAAATATCTTTCAGTTCTTTTTGTTTTCGTTCATGCTTCAAATAAACTGTCATTCGTTTGAAACGCCAAACGGCTTTACCAAACAAACGTACAAAAATCGAGCAGCAGCAGCAGTACATCAAATAGAATTTCCACCAAAAACTCGTCTTTAAAATGTATGTACGTCGCAACACACACACATACACACACGCAACATACATTAGAAAGGGATTTTCATTTAGAAAAAAAAGCAGCCGCATTTTGCAATTGACAAGTGAATGTCATTCATTCATTCAAATATTTTCGATAGAGAAGATCGACAAACCGTAAACATTCACTAGCATACGACTGAATGGCTGACTGACTGACTCACGCGCTAACCGAATGACTGACTATTCACATAGATATCATGAGTGACAGATAATGTTTGAGGACGCGGACTGTAACAGTAAAAAAAAACGTAAGAAAAAGTGTGGCACACGTATTTTCGTTTTTAAATTTTGATTCTTAGATATCCAGATTCATTGAAATATGCAATCAATTACTAAATATGGATATACAGTTGTGAAGAAATTAATAGCAAAATCCGTTTATTTTTAGAAGCTTATTGAACTAGCGAAACATTGCATGCAAGAGAATTTTTTTTATTATTTACAGGAGGATGATCGCTTATTTCTTGCACTTTAAAAAGACTTCTGACTTACTATTTACACAGAGGTGGAGAAATGAATAGCAGAATCCGTTTACCATAAAAAAATTTATTGAACTGGAGTAACATAGCGTTCAAGAGAATTTTTATTATTTACAGGGGGATGATCGGTATTTCTGCACTTTAAAAACAGTTCTGACTTACTATTTATACAGTGGTGTAGAAATTAATAGCAAAAGCGTTTACCATTAAAAAATTGAACTGGAGTAACATAGCGTGCAGGAGAATTTTCTGCACAAGCATGTATCACTTCAGAAGGAAGAGTGCTCCAAATGAGAATAGTGCGGCCAGAAATGGTAGCGAGCTGCGAGTAATACAAGTGATTGCCGGACACAAGTTTAATCCACGGTAGTATATGTAAACAATGAAACAATAGCCAACATTGCCTAGGTCCCTGTAAAACCTTAAAATATGTCATTTATTTATACCCACAGTAGGTTTAACAGCGGTATTGAAACGGGACATTTACGTGACAAGGCAGGTAACGTCATGAGACACTGTTTCGGGAGCTTCACATAACCCGTAAAGAGGAATGTACAAATTAACCATTCAAGCGCCGCGTACCACCGGTGGCCCGCACCAGACTGCCTTATCGGGCGGCACGTACCAACAGTGGCCCGCAGTAGATTGCCGCATCTGACGCGTGTATCACGGTGGCCCGCACTAGACTGCCTTATCGGGCGGCAGGTACCAACGGTGGCCCGCACTAGACTGCCACATCGAGTGACGTGTACTACCGATGGTACGCATTTGATAATGCTAGTAGATGGTAGATAACACCAAATATTTAGATCTTTAGCAAAATTCAGCACTGTTCAATGTAAAAAATTCAAAAGATTTAATGAGAATGAGACGAACTTACGAGGAAAAACACAACACTTTACACAATACCGTTGTATTGCTGCAAAGCAGCTGCCGTCCGATAGAGCGAAAAGCATTTAGCGTAGCCGCCAGTAGGCGACAACCATGAATTTATTCTCCGGCGTGAACGTGTTCAACACATATCGTCAGATCAATGTACCGAAAGCAGTATCCTGGTGCAATGCATGGTGTTCCGTAGATGTTAGGAAAACTATTGTCAAAAATCGAATGCCACTCGTTTTTAAAGGCTTTCATCCATAACATCAGTGGTCATAGAAGAGTAAAGTAATTACCAGACACTAGGTTCAATACTATTATACATGAGTGACGGGGCTCAACAGTTAAAAGTCGACGCCGAAGGACAGATTTTTGAAAAACTTTTCATGAGAATTTTATTTTCTCTCGCAATTTTCGCCAGAAATCTGCTGAGAGGCAATCGCCGAAGAAATCTTATTTCGTATTTCATTTTGTTGGAGATGTCTGATCGGGGGATTGAACCGTGGTCTCACGTCTAATAAGCCAACACATATTTTGTTGAAGATATCTGACCGTGGCCTCATTGTGTATAACAATCGCTCATTGAAATGTGCATGATATTTCGCAACACTGATGTATTGGCACACTCAAGCTGTCACTGAGAATTCAGAATTGTTTAAAGAGAACTGGCCCCTCTCACAGACGTACGATTAAATTTCATACAGAAATTGTAGTGACTTTACAAAATCGCAACACTTTTGAAGCAATCCTTACGGAAATATGTTGTAGGAAATGACTTCAATGAAGCTGTTTTGACAGCAAATAAAGTCACGTCCATTGTGACATGTTTTAAAACATATTTTTGCCGTTTTAAAGGTTACCATTGCTATCCATACAACAAAGTAGAAACTTTTTTTTGGTAAAGATTATTATCTGGCTTCTGTAATATTGAATATCCTTTAACAATATCTTTACATAGACTATACTTATGCATTCGCTTAAGCATCTGTTTAATATTAATTGTAATCGATTAGTATCCTTCATATCTTCTCTTCTAAACACACACCACAAAAAAACAAAATTCAAGTTTCCTTTCGAATAATATTTTGTACGAAGGACTTGTTGTTTGTTCAAGAACAAATTGTTTGCAATTAATCTCGATGAATTCAGTTACAAATACGCACAATTTGCCCCCAAAAACTTTAATAAACAAACGATGGAGAACAGGCCTACAAAACATACGCAAACAACTTATTGATTATGAGAGAATTTAAGTGGAAATCATACGTCAGTCAAATGGAAACAATTAAATAGGTATTGTAGAGATAAATACAGTCTGAAAACCATACAGTCCATCAAGGTTCTACTGTTTGTTTATATAATTGTAAACTATTTCCTGTGCAAGTGTATATTTGTGTTTGTGTTTTGTTTCAACATATGAAAACGGAAATGTTGTACAAATACACACATGATTTCACTAAACGCACTAACACACACTCACATAAATCCCTTTTCGGTAATCCTGTAATCCCAAATCATTGATGCATAAATGAAAATATTTTTGTTTTGTTGATGGTGCTATTGTAGTCAGGATATGTTTCTCTCTCTCTCTCTCTCTCTCTCTCTCTCTGTTAACATTAATGATGGCAAGTGGGCCATGTGCTATTTTGTATTTACGTATATACCCTAGCAATGAATAAGTAGCATAATTAATAAGACTGAAATTATGTTTTCACGGATTGTGGAGATGTAATGGCCGCTAAGGACTATTTAGAATGGAATTTTCAATTGCCTTTAAAATGCTTCTAGCGCCCTTAATTCGCGTAACGTTTGGCTTTAACATGTGTTTTCTTCTAGACATTTTAGTTTTTAATAGTTAGCGTCAGCGTAACATAGAAACACATTCGGTTCCTACCGGAATATAGTGCCTCAACATAGATTTTCTATTCAAGCGGTATCAACTCACTCAAGATACTCTCTCTTCTAGGCTCTCAACTCAGTCTCAGTTTTTCGTCTACACCTATTTTTAAGATATCCCAGCAGCAGGCCAGGAAGGTGAAATAAAATTAATCAAAAATCTGTTTTGCTATCTTGGATTCACACAAAAAATATTACTTAGTTTGGTAGCTAGGTAGGTTTGCGAACGTACTATATAGCAGTAGGGACAAATACAAAACCACTTAGAGGACCCTGCAGAACATAGAAAAGAAAAGTAGGGTTGATGAATTATAGGTCGTATCTAAACATCTATAAGTCGTCGTAGTCTAGTAGGTAGTATTTTGGCTTAATAGGCCACGGCTCAAACCCTAGATATCTCGTACTAAACGGAGTAAGAAAAAATATTTCTTTGGCGAATTCCTCTCAGTAGATTTCTGGCAAAAACTCTGAGAATAAATCAAATTGCAATGAAAAGTTTCTCAAAAATCTGGAGTTCGGAATCGACTTTAAACTCTAGGTCCCCCGCCACACATGTATAAAATGAACACACGCAACATAAGTGGTATGCGAAGCTAGGACGAAATCCTGACTGAAGGTACTGATTTGACCAGTTCAACCTAGCCAACAAACAGGGATTTGAACCGAGGTCTCACATCTAATGAGCCAACACACTACCTACTAGACTACGGCGATTACAGGAATAAGCAGCTCATTTTTCTCTCCCTCTCTCTTGGACATCTGTAATGTGACCACAGGACTTATTGGATACCGCCTTTCAGGAAGACATAAACGTTGGCTATGCGGCTCTATTATTTAACATTTAATAAGTCACTGTGCTGCACTTGAAAGTACTGAGTACCCCCCCCAGTTTGAAAATCTTTAACGGGACTATAGGGCATTAAAATAAAAGACAGTAACAGACAGGCGATTTAAAACAGAAAATTATTTCCAATGCTAAACGTCTGATCCTACTCATTTGCAATAATGAATGTGTTTATTCTGGAAACATTTCGAAAGGACAAGAAAAAAATACGGGAATAGAGACAAACAAAGATCAAATTATGATAATAAAACAATATTGAAAGACCGCGAAAGACACAATGAACAGAAACAACAACAATCAAACAACAAGTCAAGTTCTAGAATGTGTCAGAATGAAAATAAAGAAAGTGTAAATAGAGTTTTGAGTGTAAATAGAGTTTGAGATTCGAAAAAAGAGAATAAAAAATTTTATTTTAAATATGAACACACCTAATACTACAACTACAACGTTTATATTGGCGTTTAAAATGGAGCAAAACAATCAATTTTTGCTTTCAGTTACTACTACCGTTCAAAGCAAAATCTTATTAATGAGCGACTTAAAGGTTAAATTAATTCTGAGGAAAATTCATTACAAACAACAATACATAGAAAGGAAACTCTTAAGGAAATTACATGTGTAAATATGATATACATACACACACATAAGCACAAAATGTTTACATGTACAAATACATGGCAAATATACGCAGCAACACAGTAAAAATTAAGAAATTCTGGTAATGCCTGATGAAGTATATTTGCGTTGATGCCGTTGGTGTTGCCGATTTGTAGATGTTGATTACGATGCTGCCTTATGATAAGAAAGGCGTCAGTGTGTGTAAGGCATCGTCTATACATATAAAAGTGTTATTTTTGCTTTTGGGGCAAATTTATGTAAATCCATAATAATTTGGTTTTTTTTTTTTCTTTGGAATACGAGTAAAACTTTTAATTACACAGTAATACGGAGTTAACGCTCAAAGTGCTGTCAATTAGAAAGAATGAATGATTTTAACTTCTTCTTTAGTTTGCATTAGCAATTAAAAATTGTACTTCCCCGATATATTTCATATAAATATTGCCACGCATATGAAAACACTGAAAAAAGATTTGCTTTGAACGACGTCTGCTAGTCTCCTTTTTCTTTGCAGGAAACCGAAACGCGTTAAGAAATTCGAAGAATTTCTACGTATTTCATCAGTTTTAAAAATAATTCTTTAAAACACGTGTCAATTTCTTAAAAAAAGAAAACTATTTTTATTGTATCGTTCAAAAAAGTAATCGAAAAAATCCCAGTTAAAAATAAAAATTCGCGGCATTACGCTGTAAACCATTTTAAAATTGAAAATGGTGGTAAAAATGCACTTTTTGAAAAACCAGAGATGTAAAAGTAGTAATTCTTTAAATATCATAAAAGTAGCGGGTCTCTATTGCAAAAAAAAAAGTCAATCAGAAATGATAAACACCCACACCACTAAGGAAAAATGTGAGAGTAAAAGTGGTGTAAAGTACAAAAAGTACAAAATAATAAAATCAAGTATTAAGAATCAAATACCTATGTTTTGTTACGGGATTTATTTATTAACTCCTGCAGAAATTTTTTCGATAACTACAAATTATCAAAGCAAATTTATCGATAACTTCAATTAAGAAAAAATATATATCGATAACAGATCAATTTATTAATTTCTACAGAAAAATTTTCTATAACTACAAATTATCAAAGTAAATTTATCGATAACTTAAATGAATAAAAAAAATATATATCAATAGCCACAACTATTTTAATAAAATTTTATGGAAAACTGTAATATTTGTACATACTATATATCTCGATAAATAAATTTTAAATAAAAGCCTATCGATAAACACAACTTTAAATATAAACCGTCCCAATACATAAAACTTTAAATAGAAAACGTATCAAAATAGAAAACATATCGACGAATACAATTTTATAGATAAAAATTATCGATAAATGAAATTTTAAAAAATATAAGTAAGCATACCGAAAAAATTGAATTTGAAATAGATAACGTATCGATAAATTAAACTTTTAATATATAACATTCCGATACATAAAACTTTAAATAGAAAAGGTATCGATAAATAAAATTTTAAACAGAAAACGTGTAGATGTATAAAAAGAAAAATAGAAAACGTATCGATAAAAAAAATTACGCAGAAAACGTGTCGATAAGTAAAATTTTAAACAGACAAAACTTATCGATAAATAGAATTTTATACAGAAAACGTGTCGATGTATAAAAAGAAAAATAGAAAACGTATCGATAAAAAAAAATTTTAAACAGAAAACGTGTCGATAAATAGAATTTTATACAGAAAATGTATCAATAAATAAAGTTTCAAATAGAGAACTTATCGATAATTAAAATTTTTAATAAAAAACTTGTCGATAAATAAAATTTTAGAAAGAAAACGTATCGATAAATGAAATTTTAAATAAAAAGCATATCGACAAATAAAATTTCAGATAGTAAAAGTAACGATAAATAAAATGTTCAACAGATTACTGCAATTTGTTAACAGAACCGTTTTTGACAATTAAAATGTTTTATAGAAAATTTATCGACAGTTAGAATTTTTTAAAAAAAAAAACATATCAATGGCTTGAACATTTAAGTACGTTCGCATTTTTCATTTATCGATAACTATAAATATTTTTCAATAACAACGATTGCTTTAAAAAAAATAACAACAATTTTTTATAATGATTCTTTAAAGAACATAAAACTATAATTACCTACATCCCATTAAAAATTTATCGATAACAGAAAATGACTAATTTGAATAAACACAATAAATTTTCGATAACTGATCTGTTCTACGGTTATGTTGAAACTACTTTAATAACTGGAACGTTCCATGAAGAATGTTTTGTTATCTTAAACTCTGTCTTAAGGATATGTTTGTCGATTATTAGAATATAAAAATTTCCTATGAAAATATATTCGATAACTAACGAATTTCTAAAGAAAATGTTTCAAAAACTTACATTTGCCATTGAAAACTTTTCTATTACATTAAGTCTATTCGAAAAATTTGATTTTTTCGATAACTGTTTAAAACACGATAACTCATATTTTCGTTAAAAAAAATATCGATAAACGATATAGAAAGTGTAATTTTCAAAAGAAAATTTATCATAGTTTTCCGATTCATATACAAATGTTGGTACTTTATAGGAAACCATACTTTTGTTCATTTACCCCATTTAGATTCTTTTAAACTGCAGCTGCACATATCATACACGCGTTTTTCATTAAAGAACGCTTTCTTTTGTATTTGTGTGTTGCTTCAAATGTTGACATTAAATTCATTGAGTTCTGAAATTTTTTTCCCTGTTCGCATTTACAATTGCCAAAATTAAAGGCAAAAAGATTATAAACTAACACGCGTAGCTGCAAGCAAATACCAAAAAAAAAAAAAAAAAAAAAAAAAAAAAAAAAAAAAAAAAAAAAAAATCACACACAAAGGCAGCAACAAATACTCGCATTTGCCAAATTTATTTGTAATTTTTTTTTTTTTCATTTTGTATGATTTTTAGCACCCCCAACTAACCAGCTGTACACTCTCCTTTATTCCGCTGTACGTCCAACGCAGCTTTATGGTTTCCTAGAACGTAATCGCAATGTTTAACAAGGAATTGCATTTTTTTGTTTTTAATTTCATTCATATTGATGTTGAAATTATATTTCCTTTTCGGTTTAAAATCAGAATTTCATTCGTGCTTTCTTTTTTTGTGCGTTTTGAAATATTTACTCGAATGACATTATGATGCGATACAATTTCTGGGTTGATTTTAGTTTTTTTTTTCTCTTTTTTTTATTTTTCAGGGAAAATCTCGTCAATTTGCTGTTTGTTTGGGGGTTTATGATTCTCGCATTTGGTTTTGAAGAAAGAAAAAAAACAACAAAAATACATCGAAATTTGTCAGATTCAGCGCAAAACAAACAAATTTTACAAAAAGAACATCAATGTACAATTACTATAGGTGGGGCATTTAAAAGGTTTTTTTTTTTTTTTTTTTTTTTTTTTTTTTTTTTTTTTTTTTTTTTTTTTTTTTTTTTTTTTTTTGTGGAGTGCAATAATTCCGCTTAGAAATGGAATATTATTTCATTAATATGGACTGCCCTGGCTGGCCTCACATCATCTCATTCGATTGCACCAATTTTAGTGCACTTTTTCGAATGTATAGGATCGTATCTGTTCAATTGCATCACGTGTCTGGTTTCTCGTCATAACACTTTTCTTTAACAGTGCTCCCCGGAAAATAGTCCAACAGTGTCAAATCGCATTCTCTTGACGGCCAATTAACATTACCATTTCATCTAGATAAACGGCCATTAAAGGTTTGATGCAATTAATCGATTGTGTCATGAAATGTGTGGCTAGTTACACCATTTTGTTGAAGACAAACATCATTCACACCAAAACCATGAGGAGTGGGTACAAAAAAATCGGTCATCATTATGCGATAGCTGTCTCCATTGACCGTACTGGTTGTGCCGTCCTCAGATTCACAGAAATATGGACCAATAATGTTTTCGCATCACAAGCCGCACCAAACCGTCACATGTAATGGGTGCGCGCATTGGCTGCTGTAAGACTACGTGCAAGTTTCCTGAGCCCTAAATACGGCAAAGATAAAAATTAACTTCATCCGAAAAGATGATTTTTTTTCTCGAAATCATCGTGAAATTTTTCCAATAAATCGCAAAAGAAAATCGATACTTTGCATTCAGTGGAGATAATATACACAAAATCTTGTGACAGAATAGCATGGCATAAGTATTGCCAGATTCGTAATAACCGATGGTTCAAATTTAAACCGATAATCTACCCTATATTAACATACGCAAAAGAATGTGCACGACATGCATACATATATATATATACAGTGCTTGCTATTATTATATTTGACAAAAATTATTATTTTAAAAAAATGGCTTTTATTACCTTTTTCATTAATAGGCTTTCGATTTTTCAATTAAAATAATTGAATTAAATTTCTTTTTCACAAATAATTCTCTGTTATTTATTTATTATTTTTAATTTATAATGGACAGGAATTTTATTTTATTTTAATTTTTTTTTTGTTTTTTTTTTCATGATTAATAAGAGAATTTTTATTCACATTTTATTCGCTTTCAAATTAACAATTTCACAATGATTAAATATTTGTTTTATTGCCTTTTGAAAATATTTAAATAAACAACAAATAAAATAACAACAAACCGCTGCGTTATTAATTAAAACGATTTAATTTTAATTTTTGTTTTTGTTATCGATTGTATGCAAACGCCGACTAAAAATTCATTGACTGACTGATTGGCCGCATGGGACTACTTGGCTGGTCACACAGTTGAATAACAATTTGTGGCCAGTCTATGTTGCATTTTCAGAAACGTACAATAAAAAAAAATTTAAAACAAAAAAATTTGTATAGAAATGCCTACCGAAAGCAAAAAGGCAAATAGAGCAAAACACAAAGGAAAAAAGTTTTACAAAATATGCGGGTTGCATACTAATTATCGCTTATGGAGGCAATTATCTGGCGAGTTTCTTACAGTCCGGGGATATAAATTAAGTCTAGGATATGAATTCATAAAATCATTTTTAAAACTCCTTCTGAAACCAAACTTTACTAAGAATGCTTACAAAAGGTTTCCAAAAGTAAAATTAATCGATAACAGAAATTTGTCAAAGAAAATTAATCGATAACTGAAATTTGTCAAAGAAAATTAATCGATAACAGAAAATTGTCAAGGAAAATTGATCGATAACAGAAATTTGTCACAAAAAAATTAGCCGATAACTGAAAAATGTCAAAAAAAAATTAATCGATAACTGAAATTTTTCAAAGAAAATTAATCGATAACTGAACTGAAATTTGTCAAAGAAAATTCATCAATGTTCATCGACAATAATTTCGTTTTTAAATTATTTCATAATTGTATTGCAATTTTTATTACAAAATTTTAATATTTCTTATTAATTTAATGTTTAAACAAATAAACAACAACAAAAAATAACAACAATAACCGTGCAAATACAAATAATTATGATTATAAAATAACAATTTGTGTTTTTGACATGCGTAGGCTGTGATTTATACTCATTAGAGGTAAATCATGTACGGGGCGAAATTTTTATGAGGTACTGTATTTCGAAAAGTAAAAATAGGTGAAACAACTTTGTTTCAAAAAAAAGAAAAAAATTATACCATATTAATTAATTTGTATAATTAAAATTTATAACAAAAAGAATCTCGTTAAATAGTTTCTTTTTTAAAATGTTTAAACGAAATGCAATTTAACACGTTTGTTGAGAAAAAAAACAATTTTTTTTTCAAATTTTGTTTAATTTAAAAAATTGAAATTCTTTAATTGTTTATATTTAATGCAAAACTAAAAATATTATACACACACGGTATACAAAACATTTCCTCGTCATTGCTAGTGAATGAAAAAAAATCCAGTTTTAGGTGGAAATGCCTCTCCTTTCGTAGGCAGACATCTGGACTTTTTTTTCTTTTGCTTAACTTTTGATAATAACTATGTAACAATTACGTTAATACAATTTGTTAAATAATTAAAAGAATTATTACATACATTGAAAATATATTTGATTTTTTCCTCTTTTTTCTAATCAATAAAAAAAACCAATTTCATTAAACGATGACGCCGTTATTGACTCAACAGAAGAACAAATTTTAAAAAATTCGAAAAATATCCTATAGAAAATGGTAAAAATGTATAAATTTCACGGTATTTTTTATTGACTTCTAAAGTTATGGAAAACTCTTCTTAACGATTTTTTCTTCCTTAAAGAGAATCTATTTTACTGAAATAATATCGCTTAAAAATAAAGTTATCAAAAGTCTTCTTTAAATCCTTGTTATCAAAGTAATTTTTATAAAATAATTCATGTTATCGAATTATTTTTATAAAGAAATTTCTTGTTATCGAAATAATTTCTATAAAGAAAATTTCTGTTATTGCAACAATTTCCATATAGAAAATTCTTGTTATCGAAATAACTTTTATAAAGAAAATTCATGGTATCGAAATCATATCCATAAAGAGAATTCTTGTTATCGAAATAACTTCAATAAAAAAATTCTAGTTATCGATGTAATTTCTATAAGAAATTGCTTGTAATCGAAAATTCTTGTAATCAAAAACTTTTCTATAGAAAATTCCAATTATCGAAAAAAAATTAATAGAAAATCTCAGTTATCGAAAAATTTCTTTAGAAAACTTTTCTATAGTAAATTGTTGTAATGTGAGAAATTTGAAAAATTTTGTATAGAAAATTCCTGCTATCGAAAGATTTTCTTTAGAAAACTTCTGTTAACGAAAAATTTACTTTAGGATATTCCAATTATCGCAAAATTTTCTATAGAAAATTACAGTTATCGAAAAATTTTCCCTAGGCACTATAAGTTATCGAAAAAATTATATATAGAAGTTACCAGTGAGTGAAAAGCTTTCTATTGAAACTACCAGTTAACGAAAAAGCTTTTATGAAAACCACCAATTACCGAAAAATTGTCCATAGTAAATGCGAGTTATTTTCTATATAGAAAATACCAGTTATCTAAAAAAAATTCTCTAAGGAATATTGCTGTTATCGAAAAATAGCATATAGAAAATAGCTGTTATCGAAAAATTATCTATTAGAAAATTCATATTAACTTTTCTATACAAAATTCCAGTTATCGAAAAATTTTGTATAGAAAATTCCAAATAGCGAAAATTTTTCTATGGAAAATTCCTGGTATCGAATAATTTTCTATGGAAAATTCCAGATATCGATAAATTTCTATAGGAAATTAATGCTATCGAAAACTTTTCTATAAAAAAATTTGAGTTATCAAAAAATCTAAAGATTATATCAACTATCAAAAATGTATCTATCAAAATGTTATCGATGAATTTTCTATAGAAAAAAATAATCGATAAATATTAAAACTCAAAAATTATATCTCGTATTATAATTATCGTGTAATTATTTAGATTTTTTATAGATTCGAACGAAATTATATTTCATTTCTGATAATTATTTAGAGTTGCATTTTCATTGAATGTTTTTCCAAGGATGCATAAAAGCTTTGCTGTTGCAGTTGTGGTTGTAGAAGATTACTTTATAAGCCGAGTTATTAGAGGAAATTATGGTTTTTTTTTGTTGATTTTATTTTGTAACAATCCCTTAATCATAAATTATTTATTTAAAATTCATTCTTTAATTAAGGAAAAAAAATTATATTTTTTTTGAGTATTAAAACTATTAGACTGTGAAAAATTTTGTATGAAAACACATGCAAAAATTAAATCAATTTTAAATGATTGCCAAAAAAAAAAGAAAAAGTATGAAAAAAAATCTGTGCAAATAAAGCCAAAAAAAAAACAAATGTTTAAACAACTTGTTATAAAAATATATCATTATAAATTTAATAAATGAATCATATAAATTAAACAAAAAAAATGGAAAAAAAAATACTGAAAATAATTATAAAATATTAAGGCATAGATAGGGGAGGAGGATATACTTGTATGGCAATAAAATATTTTTAGCTCGGACCTTTAAATAGAAAATTTAATTTGAATTTGAAAATTATTACGAGACAATAGCCAGCACCACCTCTCATCATGATTATGATGATGATGATGATGATGATGATGATGATGATTACATTTGATTCATACAGAAATAATACGAAAAGTGAATATGAAAACCATACCATTCCGTCGATACAATGGGTATGTCGTATGTGGCCATTTAAATTGTCATTCATCACGTTGTATAACAATAAACATGGTGACGTTCAACAGAAACACACATAAAAAAATCCAAATTTTATACCAAACTCAGGTACTTATTATGCCAGTCAGGCATGCATATATTCTGGAGAATAATATGTGAAGGGATCCTTAACACAAAAAAAAAACAAGAATACCCTACATTAAGTACATTGCTATGCTCACAATAGACAGTGATATGCAGGATCATGCACGCCTGAAAAATATCGTGACAAATGTTTAACGCTTACTCTGGCTGACAATAACTTAAGTGAATTATGGTCCCTGGAGACGCTAGCTGTTAAATTTCTATATTCTATCAGATCCTCACGTACGATGGATTTGAAAACGAAAATATTATCGAAAAAATTATTGAAATCAACAAAATCAAGATCAAAACTCAATGATCTTGCACAAACGACTACAAAGCCTAGATTGATGGCACAAACAATGTTATGTTAAGAGTTTGATGGGCTTGTCACTTGAACGAAACAATTTAGATGCTTCCACCAGAAAATGTATGTTCCATTTGAACAACGTTAGGTCACACACATAAAATTAATTACACCTGCCTGGGGAGGTTTTGCTGGCTGGACCCACAGTATATTCAAGACCTTGCACTATTTGGCAGGCATTTTTATTCGGTGTCTGTAAATTTGATAATCTTAGGGCCGCTAAAGTTGTCGTAATGTAGTAGGTAGTATGTTGGCGTATTGGACATGAGGGCCATGATTCAAAACCTCAGGCCAGATATCATCAACAAACCGCAATAAAAAAAAATATTACTGAGGCGACTTCCTCTCAGCAGATTTCTGGCAAAAACTCTGAGTATCAAAGAAATTGCCATGAAAAGTTTCTCAAAAATCTTGGTCCCGCCACTCATGTATAACACACATAACTTAAGTGAAGTTAGAACCTAGGTTGTAATCCTGATTCAAGGGTTATAATGACCAAATAAGTACAGTAACAGAAAATTATTTTTTTTTGTCTTCAAACGTACCTAATTGAAACTGTCTTAAACACCGCTATAACACCTCTTTCAATTTGATAAAAAGAAACCCCGGGGAAAAAGTCTACATACCGGGGTGTACGTATAATTTTTTCTTTGACTGTATGTATATAGGGCCGCTGAATATAACTTGTCCGAGTTTTTAACCGATAAGCCATAGTAACTCTATAAAACTAGTCCACAAAAAAATTCAAACGGTCATGGATGCCTGGTTTAGTACAGTCCACAACAAACTTAAATCAACACTTATGAATAATATTTTCAAAATATTTCATTCTATTCACTACAATATTATAATTGATGTGTTATAATGGCATTAAATCAAGCCATGCAAATGAAATTTATTAACAATGAAAAGGATACTCTCAAGACAAGAGAATAAGAAACAGAAAAAATAAGAAAATGAAAACGAAAACGAAAAAAAAAGAAAAAAGGAATGAAATTATAAGATACGAATGGATTCATGGAAATGCGGCGGGTATATGGAATTTTACTCATGCATAACAAGAGAAAATAATAATAAAATTATACAATAATGTGAATGAAAATTTATGAAAATATAATAACAATAATGCTCTGCTTATAATTTTAATAGAGAATAGATAAATAAATTCAATACAAATAGAGTTCATTGGCCTATAATAGCCAATATATATCGTGCTTTTTGTTTGTTTGTTTTTAATTTTAAATATAAAATCCTTAGATTTTCAGAATTCTAAACGGAAAAAATCATGGGTTAATCTGGGACAACCAACAACTTCGATTGCAGAACCTGATCAATCGGGTAGGAGGGTAGGGTTTCCGGTGGGACCAAAAAGTGTGGTGTGGTGTATCATGAGCTCCTAAGACCTGTTGAAACCGTTAAAACAGATCCCTACCAACATCAAATGATCATTTTCAACCATGTATTGATCAAAAAACGACCAAAAAATGACAATGCATGTGCACACAAAACAAAACTGGTCTAGTAACAAGCAAAGCATTAATCTGGAAGGTACTACACCACTCAACGTATTCACCATACTTGGCACCTAATTGTTTTCATCAAATGGGACTCAAATTGGCTGAGCAGCATTTCGAACCCTGCGAGGACGTCGAAAATTAAGTTTTGCTTTAAAAGAAGAGTTGTTTTATTGGCATGCAGTCCACAAATAGCCCAAAAGATAAAAAATGTGTAGTCGGCGGCATTGGTCACACTTTGTAAACTAACAGATCTCCCCTTAATGCTTCAAATATTTAACTTTAAAACTCAAGTTTTTTTATATACCAGGTTTAAGCAAAATTTCACTGCAGCCTTTAACCCTAGAGCTTTAAATAACAGGACGTTGGTACCCACTCACATACAGAATAGAATTAACAATTGAAGCTGTATTGAAAAGTATGGTGGCATGTGAAGAAAAATAAAGAAAAGTATGCTGAATTATAAAACGGAGCTACGGCCCGACCCTACCAGTATATAATAAATTTGTCTTTTTGTCCTAGTTTTTCTCTAGGTACAAATTTCTACCCTCTAAAAAGGGACAAACCTGATCCGTGCAATTGACAATACGAGAATATCATATTTTTAGGGCTTCAACTTATTTTGCCATGTCCTGTGTTTCTTGTCCAACTGTAGTTAAACTGTACTTAAGAAGACCTTACTATGCTAGGGAATTCTCTACGATAAGCAGAGGCTGCGAGGCCATAACACATCGTAAACGAATCAATAATTCACTGTTATTCGAAAAAAAAAAATCTGGCCACCCAAAAAAAGATAACCCCAAACACCTCCTTTCGCTACATAGTTGCTACTAATCACACTTCCGACAATCGTTCTAAGAAATCTTTTTCTATGACGAACTTTTTAAATTTCCCACATTCTGCCAACATCCCAGAAGCCACTGTAAAATCTTTCTAAACAAAAAAAAAAAATATTTTCTTTTAATAAATTGTTTATAAATAAAATAAAAAATTTAAAAAATATGAAAAATAAAAAATAAATCCTACAACAACTGTGTTTGCCTTAAAAATAGTGTGTGACACTTTAATTGAGAAACACTTCGTAACCTATAAATAATAAACAACAACAACAGCAACAACAAAAGAAAAGAAACACTGAGAAACAAAAATAAACAGACGCGCACACAACCACTATGCACCATATGTGCATGTTGTTGTATTTATATACTGTATATATGTGTGTATGTATAAGTTGTTACTCAAATGTTAAATTTAATTTTTCATATTTTTTTCTGTGTTTTTCTTGTTTTTTTTTTTAATGTTTTGGTGACACATTTTGGAAAATTTATTTGATTTTTCATTTATTTTCATGTTCAAAAACCAATTCATAAAAATAAAAAAAAAAATTTTTTTTTTAATCAAAGTCGACAACAGAATACGCTGCAGCTAAGTCCCGCTTCAATGGAATATACGTGTGTATGTCGGCCGACATCAAAGGACTATACTCTGGTAGTTTAAATTCTTTAAAATCCGTTTACATTGATAAATTGAACACAGGTTCGAAGCAATTATTAGAGGCCTATTCTGTTTGAAATAAAACAGATTTCTATCTACCCAAGCAATTTCTAGCTTTTCAACTATTTTTGGAAATATTTACATGGTAGCAGAGTCTAGGCATCAGGGATAATAAGTTCATAAGTCTTACAAATATGATACGATCCCATCTCGTAGAGGTGCTTTGGGTGAAGCTTAAGTATTTGCCAATCCTGTATGTCCTCCCTTTGGTACATAAGTTTTGCTAAAGAAGTAAATCACGCTTTAATAATAAAAAAATTGGAACCCTCTGCAAGGGATTACTAGAATGCTCAGGACTGTGTTGAAAACAAAACGATGGTCGGTAGAAATTGACCTTTTACGAAGAAGAAAATTAAGGTCCCTGAGGGTTTATAAAGTGCACACAGTGTACGTACTTATTTATTTATTACAACTACAACTACTGCTCTAGATAGCTGCGGGATTTTATAAAACAAACTCTTAAGACAATTACAAGAATTTAAGATGGTTACAGAGTCAAGGCAGAATTGGCCAAACGTGTTGGAACCGTAACGTAATATGAAAGCTTGTGAAATGCAATGAGAACAATTACGAAACCTTACCAGCCTAATGGAAAAAGTATACTGTAAACGAACGTATGTACGATACGTTACGTTGCGTTAACATTCGTTTAATTCTACCGGAATTGCTAAAGCTTTACGAAAGCGAAAACAAAACGTTATATTGTCTCTTCACTACGATTACGTTACGTTTGCGTTAACATTCGTTTAATTCTACCGGAATTGCTAAAGCTTTACGAAAGCGAAAACAAACGTTATCTTGTCTCTTCACTACATAAAATTTTTAGGCATTAACGTTAATGATGATGTCGATATTTGTTGCGCCAACAAAAAGTTTCAATAGACTTTTATACACTGAGAAAAAAAACCATCAACTGATAATGAAATTGTAAAAGGAAAAGAAAAGAAGAAGAAGAAGAATAAGGGCAGACCTTTTTTGAAAGGATTATAATTTATAAGAAATTCTAAAATTAAAATTAAAAAAGAAAAAAATTTCTTTGCGTGTAGAGATGTTGATATTGCTCTTGACTTGTACACTTTTATACGATTGTAAGCGTCTGTCGATTATGAATTATGCTGCTGTTTACTGGTCTGTTGTAGAGTTTCTATTTTTTTTTCTTTGTTTGTTATTGTCTCGTTAGCAATATTTATTGTTGTTGTTTACGGACGGATATCCTCGTTCCATATTTCTATATATAAGTGTACAAATCAAATATTATTTGTTTCGTAAGCGCCTGGTTGTTGTCTTTTCTTTCTCTCTGTTTCTAAAGTCATGATAAACAATTTAAAAACAAAAACAAAAACAAAAACAAAATAAAATTTTTAATTTTTTATTTTTCAAAAAAAATTTTTGGACTTGTGTACCACCACTTAGTCGGTAATCGTACTGAGTTTCCAAGTGTTTATTATTTTTATTTTTTTTATTTTTTTTTAATTTTTTTTTAAATTTTTTTTTTAATTTTTTTTTATTTTTTTTTTTAATTTTTCTTATTTTTTTTAATTCTTTTTTCTAATAATTTTTCGAAAAGTAGTCTTCTTCATGTGACATTTAATTTTTTTTTTCTATAATTTTTCATTACTTTTTAGGCGATTAGCTGGATTAAGTCCGCTAGCACTTTTTTATTTTAAAAAATTTTTTTGTTTAATTTTTGGCAGCCTTTTCTAGACTTGTTTTTTAATCTTCTCTCTTACCACATCGACTTTTAAACAACCACAAAAAAAGTGCATCATTCTCATGAAACTCACGCGCACCTCACAATCAACACTCGACACACTTAATTCTTCATACAACTTCTAGAAACGCAAATAGATCTCCCATCCAGGCCCATCCCACCTCACACAACCAAAAACTACAGAAATTTGTTATCTTTCTGGAGCGGGTATACATGGCGAAAATGAAATATTTGCCAAAATTAATTAAATTAACACGAATTATTTAAACAATGAATAAAAAAAAAAGAAAAAGTAGAAACATCTTCCCTAATGAAGCTCCTTTTAATCTTGATGGATACGTTAATAAGCAAAATTGCTGTATTTGGGGCTCAGAAAACCCACACGTGGTCTTACAGAAGTCAATGCAACCATCACGACCGACTGTTTGGTGCAGGTTGTGGATTAGAGACATCATTGGCCCATATTTCTTCGAACAAGAGGACTTCGCAACCACTAAGATAATGGATTTTTTAGTAACCGCTCTTCATTATATCGATGTGAACACTGTTTGGCTTCAACAGGATGCCACAATCGACTTATTGCGTCAAACGTTTGACGCCCATTAAATTAGTCGAAATTGGTGATAACAATTGACTGCGAGAAAGCTACTATGAGTTTGGACACGTTGGACCTATTTCTAGGGGCAACATTAAAGTAAAGTATTATGCTGACAAGCCAAAGACATTATGCCATTGCGGAGATACAACCTCATACACTCGAAAAAGTGCATGAAAATTGGTTCAAGATAATGTGATTAGCATTAGCATTTCGAGAAACGATTTACGTATGCTAATTACAGATTTTTTATTGGTTATTATCTTATAAAAAAAGGGAATTTGAAGTTTTACCCGTATAATAACTTCAGAATAAGTTGTAGGAGCTACAGTCCCACATAAATGACTAAACAAACGTGGCATCTGACATGCAAAGTGAAGCTTTAAAAATTAAAATTTTAAAACGGTTTTGTGGAATTTAACCTTGCAATTCAAGAGGTAAATATCGAGATTTAAAACACTGTATGAGCCGGATACCATATAGACTAAATATAAGTATGTGTTAAGATACTCGTTTGCAAACTAGAATAAATTTAAATCCTCAAGAAAATAAAGAAAAAAAACTTTGATCATGTTTTTCCACCCAGAGAAGATAACTTCGACCACGAACATTATTCTTTAAATGAAAGCAGGACGTTGTTTCTAGAAGAGCCTTAACCATTACTCACCACCCAGAGAAGATAATTTCGACCAAGAACATTATTCTTTAAACGAAAGCAGGACGTTGTTTCTAGAAAATAACATGTGGCAACCCCATTACAATAGAACCTGCCTTGGTTGTATATATTTTGCGAACGCTAAGAATATTATTTTCAATATTTTTTAAACTGCTTTTGCCTTAAAAATCCTTTCTTCAACCGGCAATCTTTTCATTTAATTTTCTTTCACAAAGAAATGTGAAAATACTTTGCAACATTTGCTGCGAAAACTTCAATTAATTTTCGATCCAATTTTTCTCGTATAATTATCTAACCCAATAAATTGAAAAATTCTTTTTACAATAAAAAAAAAAAAAAAAAAAAAAAAAAAAAAAAAAAGAAAAAAAAAAAATAATTACAAGAAAATAAATAATTGTTATAAGCGGGCCATTTTAGGACGCAACAATTCATGCCATGCATTTTAAAATTGAATTTTTTTGAAAGGCAACAATTATGTTGAAAAACGAGTCATTTAAAATCAAAATGGCAGGCAGCGGCCAGCACAGACCAGCGCCAAAAGTTCAGACCAAAATTTCGCCAGCTTTAAAATTTCGTAGCACGATTCCGTATAGTTCGAGAAATGCACAACCACCTAAGGACGAAAAGCAATGTAAAGAAACCCGGTTACATTTGTTTGTTGGTTTATCATGAGGATCAATACACTTTTCAAAGGTTTACAAAGTTGTGTAAAACAGCAAAAAAAAAAAAAAAAAACAAACAAACATAAAAATTGGCATTTGTAACAGAGAAATACCAACAAAACGAATAAACAATAACAAAATAACCAATTAGAAAAGCCACACTTGTTCTTTGCTATCAAAAATTATTAAAAAACAAAATCAAACAACATTCAAAACAAATAAATAAGAGGTCCTGCGTTTTAAAATTTTTTGTTTCCATTTGAATTCTTGAAGAAAATAGGGTGAAAATATTTTCGAATATTAAGCATTTTTATTCTCTTTTGCACCATTTCAAATACTTTCTTTCCATTCATCATATTTTATAAAAATTTAGAAAGAGAAAATTAAAAAAAAAAAATTTTTTTAAATTTTTTTTATTTTTTTTTTTTAAATTTTTTTATTTTTTTTTAAATTTTTTTTTTAATTTTTTTTTAATAATTTTGTGATGAATAAGTGAGTATGTGCCTCATTTACAGCTGTTGAATGAAATTTAATGAATAGTTAGTTCATTTCAATTTGTTAGGGCAAAACCATTATTCCATCTTTAATAGCCAAGTTTGTTGGGTTTTGATGGAAGAACGGAAGAATGATCATAGAGAGGCGAGGTGAGCCAAATCAAAAGATTTGCATGCCTTTTTGCACAAATTTGTACAAAAATTTTGTACAAATGCTTGTAAATGATGTCGCGTCAATATATATGTATGAACACACTTTATAAAATCGAAATTGAGTGCAGCAAATAATCTACAGTGAGCGGCAATATTTAGGAAATTAAAAGAAGAAAAAAAATGTGATAACAGAGGGCTCATAATAATTCCATCATCAAGTGTACGAATAAAATAAGATGTTATCGATAATTTTTTGTGACTAGCTATAGGAAGTCGCTGTAGTCTAATAGGTAATGTGTTGGCTTACTAGACGTGAGGCCACGGTTCAAATCACAGGTCACACATCTCCAACAAAACGAAATATGATGAAATATATCATAGGCGACTTCCTCTCAGCAGCATTTCTGGCAAATACTCTGAGAATAAATAAAAAATTGCCATGAAAAATTTCTTAAAAATTTGTCGTTTGGAATCGACTTTAAGACGTTAGGCCATAATGCCGACTTCTTACACCACTTATGTCGCGTTTATTAATTTTATACATGAGTGGCTTGACCTACAGTTTAAAGTCGTCTCCGAATAATACTTTTTTTTAAGAAAGTTTTCGCTGGTAATTTTTATTTACTTCTGATGCAGGTCCCCGAAGGAATATTTCTTTCATATTTCGTTTTGTTGGCGATATCTGAGCTGAGATTTGAACTGTGGCTTTACGTCTAGTAAGCCAACAAACTACTTACTAGATTACGGCGACTACATGCGTCTGCTTTATTAAACCCAATATGTGTCGCTTAGCACAACAAATGCTGCCACGTTTCATGTAAAGCCGTTGCGGGCATAAATACGACTCGAAGGTCGCCAAAACCCTGGTGGTGAGTAATGTAGTGTGAATCTCTGGTCAATGGTAAACTTAACAGATTTGAAGCCACACTGATAAGATTCAATCAGTGCTTTAGTGAGTGATTTCAATTGTACATGTGATACCCTCACAAGCATTTTATTTGTAACTTGAAGGAAAGCTAATGCTTTTATAGTTTATAGCAGATTGGTGAGTGTTCTCCCAGAGAACATATTGGTTTCAATGGTAGGCTGAACATTTCCCCAACCATACACTGCAAATAATCTGTTTCATGTTGTACTTTAATAACTTGACTGAAATATCGACCAGGCAAACCAACACAACTACCAGTATTGTGAGTGAATGATGTAAGAAGCGGCGTCGTAATGCTGACTGAAGGGTTGTAATGACCAATTATGTATGCATGTATGTATGTACGTACAGCCTATTTAAGAACGTACATAAATTCGGAAATTATTTTAATTTTTTTTTTAATTTTTTTTAATTTTGTGTAACATTTTTTTAATTTTTGTTTTAATTTTTTTTTTTTAATTTTTTACAAAAATTTTTTTTAAATTTTTTTTATTTATTTTTTTTA
>QOCX01002064.1:0-16604 GCA_005959815.1 Sarcophaga bullata | reverse complement strand
AAGAACGTAAAATGTAATACGAATAGCCAGAGGTGTTGTAAAGACACCCAGCAAGCAGTTAGAATTACTACAGGGGTCTTAGAAACAAAATTATTTTCTATGAAAAGAATAAGTTGACAATCAGTCGGGAATTAGTGTCACCGTAAAGTGAATGCTTAAGACCTTTCCAATTAAAATTTGAAAATTAGAGTCCTTAGGCGGGACACAATGACTGTGTTTAATCGAAAGTTGTCCAATTGGAATACAATTCCACTGTTGCTGCCAAAGCTTGCCGCTTGCTTGATAAGATTTGTATTATGGGTGATTGCTTCCTTTAGATGGTCCTAATGTTAACAATAAAAGGATGATTTAAGAATTTAATCGTCGAGTAGATAAAAAGAACCCTGGCGATCCAATGACGTATTTCATATCCCCATCTAACTGCCAGTACCGGCTAAGCTAACATATTCCCTAGCTTACTGCCATCCAACCATTTTTTTCGGCGTTGCCTATAGTGACTCAAATTTCTATAGAAATTGAGGTTCAGCAACAATACGCAGGTGGAAGGTTTCTACAACAACTCGTATGGAACTTATAGGCTCGAATTCCAAACTCATCCACCCCACATCTCTCAGTTCTAAATAGGGCACGAATGTTATACAGTCTCACTTTCTGCTCTCTCAAGTCAGACTGTCTATGCTGAGATTAATAAGATTAATAAGACATGATCATACTGATGATTAATAAGACATGGATCATATTGATCACGAAACCATTCAACAGTAAGTGAACAGTCCATCTTATGGCAGTAAACAGAGACTCAAAGCGGCTACTGGATTAATAAGACGTGATCATATTGCTCGCGAAAGCATTCCGCAGGAAGTGGACACGTCCATCTTATGGCAGTAAACAGACTATATGGTGCCAACATAATTTTTTAATAAGACTTTTTGGATTAGAACTACTACAAGGGGGAAGTGGATCATGAACTAAGTTCTTACCGATTAGACTTATAAACTTATAATCTTTCGGCCTTCCTGACTATTGCAAAGTTACTCAAACGGAAATTTATGGCTGTGAGGTTGTTCAATGGACTGGATTATAACGCTTCCATTATTAAAATCTACTTAGACAGGGGCTTACGTTTTGTATTCTAAATCCGAATGTAATTAATTTGAAGTCTTTTCTTAACTGTTCTCATTCTCTAAGAAGATCGATACGGCACCAGATCGAACTGATATGCCTTGCAAGTCTGGGCAGTAGTCAAGGAAACGTAATTGCTTATAAATTCACTATTAAGAGCCATATTCACGAAAAGAACAATAGGTTCGAGAGAAAGCGACTACCCATCTGTGCCTAAACTAACCTAAACCTAGCTAGGCCATAAATCAGAACTTTCTTCGCTCTTGGCAGAAATTCAATTAATTTCTAAAGGATCGAACTAGTGGATGCATAGGTTAATCATACTACGATTATTAAAGGAGTTGTTTCCATGGGAAAGAAGAAGACCATGGCTTCTCGATGCAGGGTATTTTTAAGAACTAATCTGCCACGAAAATGTGTCACTGTTTTATTTGATAAGATATGCCAGTTTTTTCGGATGGTTCTTAAGAGGATCGTATAAAATATAGATGAGATCGAAGTGCCTCCGAGTTAACTTAACCCGTCTATTCCAGTCATTCTTATCCATTGTTAAGCAATATGTAGAGCCTAGGCAATCTGAACAGTGCTTCTTAGATAACAGTTGGCCTCTTTTGAATATTTTATTGACATAAAACTTGATTAGCTGTTGCAGTGTCATAACCCAATTGACAATTTGCTGTAGTAACTGTAATTGTAACTGTAATTTATCATGTATTTTCATTAGATTACTTCCTGGTAATTTGTATACATTTTTGTGTGTCGGTGTCGATTTTATATTCTAGCCCTCAGCCAGAAACGCTTTACATTCAACCTGAATAAAGAAAAAACAACTAACGCATCTGTTGGATTTAACGAAAATCATAAAAAGTAAACACAAATAAAATAAAATGAAATGAAATGAAAGTAAATTTAATGACAATTTCATTACCAATACTCGTTGTGAATTAAAACAATATTTCCTATCAAACGTGGGAACTGGAAATGTGGCCGGGAAATAAAACATCATCATCATCAACATGGGCAAAAAACCACCCTTGAAGATTTCCGTATAGGCAGCTGTAAGCATGGCCACACTTTTTCATGGATCTTAAACAAAAAACACGGCATGACATTAAATATTTGAAGTTTTCCAACAAATCATAAATAAATAAACAAACGTATGCCTATGAAATGTTCTGCCATAAAATATTTTTATTTCAGATTGCTTTACAGAACTTACGCTTTAATTATGGAAGAACCTGACAAGGAGAGGGGAAAGTATGAAAGATGTACAGACAGTAGGCCCTAACATTTCAAAACAAGACTTTTGTTTATATCATCCACGATATATGTTTCTAATTGCCATAATTTTTGGAAGCCAATTCTAAACGTACCCCTTCAGCCACTTTAATTCCAGCAAACTGTTGGCATTTTGTTTCTAATTTGAATCTCTTTATCTTTACAATAACAAACCTTATTTTAAACTCTAACATTATCCATCGCAAAAAGGGTCACAAACAAATCCGAAAGACTTTTTTAACAATAAATTGAATCAAAAAAAAAAAAGAAAAAAACACCAACAAAAACATTTCAAAAACAATTTATTTTAATACAAAATATAAGTTTGTGTCTGTCTGTCTGTCTGACCATAAGTTTCGTATTCAATCCCTAAAGGTGTCTGATTATTTTCTTAATTTTTCTTTTTTTTTCCTTCAATGAATGTTTAAGGCAAGCTTTTGTTATTGTTTTCCACTCCAGTACACATTAATTTTATATCTGCAGGTCATTTTTCCCATTACTTTGGCCACCATCAGGTATGTGGATAGGTAGGTGAGTTGCCAATAAACTCCACTTTACGACGTGCTTTAAATGTTGAAATATTTTTAAAGTTTTTTCAAAGAATTTTATTTTTTTTTGTTTTATTTGACACTGAAAAATGAAATCCAATTTAAGTTCAAACTAAATTTATTTTTATATTGTAAAAACATCTTGGGGTACCTACTTTTAAGCATTTTGTTGTAGAAAAAAAGAAATACTTTTTTTTTAAAGAAATTTTAGAGAAATTTGTTTGAGAGAAATTAAATTTGACATGAAAACCTTAGCTTATTTACAGACACACAAATTCAATTGACTTTTATAATCCTTAATTGGCCATTATAACCCTTCAGTCATGACTACGACCTAGCTTCTTATACCACCTATGCTGTGCGTGTTAATTTTATACATGAACAGTGGTAGCTACAGTTTAAAGTGGACTTCGAACGACAGATTTTTAAGAAACCTTTTCATGGCAAATTCAGTTTTACTCTCAAAATTTTTGCCAGAAATCTGCTGAGAGAAAGTTGCCAAAGAAATATTTTTTTGTATTCCGTTTTGTTAAAGATGTCTGACCTGGGGCTTAAACCTAAGTCTCACGTCTAATAAGCCAACCCGCTAGTTACTAGATTACGGCAACTTCGTCCATCATCATTTTTCCTTCAATCATGCTTCATTCGCTCTCCCAAATAATCTATCGAGATGCTCCTTGATTCTCCAGAGAGAGAAAAACATCATCAGTTAATATCACAGGAAAATCAGCTAGCATCACACTTAATTAACTCAAACAAAGTTCCTCCTACTTTCGCCCTTTGCAGCTAATCCATACATTTTCATCTAAAAAAACCGAATTCTAGAATGATAAATTTGCCATTCTAGAACCTGCCATAGTAGGTCTACTTAGCTGGAAAACTTAATTAATGAAACTGAAAGAGAAAAATAAATTCAAACTAAGTTTTTCCCACTTTTCCACTATACAGCCACCCTTTCTATTTTTATCTAAAAAACCATATGTCAACTCTATCATTCTAGAACCTGCCATAGTAGGTCTACTTAACTAGAAAACTTGATCAATAAAACTGAAAGGGATAAATAAAGTCAAATATTTTCATCTAAAAAACCATATGTCAACTCTATCATTCTAGAACCTGCCATAGTAAGTCTCCTTAGCTAGAAAACTTGATCAATAAAATTGAAAGGGGAAAATAAACTCAAATTAAGTTTTTCCCACTTTTCCTCTATACATCCAACCATTATATTTTCATCTAAAGCAAACACTTGGCAACCCTGTCATCCTGGAACCGGCCATAGTAGTTCTACATAGCTGCTAAACCTGATCAATGAAACTGAAAGAGACAAAGAAATTCCATTATATTTTAATATTAAAAAACCTACATGGCAACTCTATTATTCTAGAACCTGCCATAGTAATTCTATTTAGCTGCTAAACCTGATCAATGAAACTAAAAGAGACAAAGAAATTCCATTATATTTTAATCTAAAAAAAACCACATGTCAACTCTGTCATTTTAGAACCTGCCATAGTACTTCCACTGAACTAGGAAACTTGATTAATGAAATGGAAACAGAAGAAGAGCAATGTGCTGTGTAACTGTCCTAAATGCCTTAAGTTATACTGGGTGCTCTGTAAAATATTCTGGAGAATATTGAATGTAATTAAGACAACCGGAACAATCTAGGCTTTGCTGAACTAATATGGATAAGTAAAGGACTTTCCTTAAATCACATGGCTATACATGGCAGTATTGTGGTACTAACAGGCAACTATCATATTTGAAGGTATGCCGAAAGACTTGGCATACCAAGCAGAAAGATAAGTTTGCTTATCGTTTGTCGATTTAATTTTTTGTTTACAAGCTACCTTATGACACAATGAGCCAAGTAAAGTTAAGAAATCAAATGAAATTGATAAAGTTTTAGTTTTCCACAGTTGATAAATGTCAAAAACGTATAATTTATGACTGTTATGTGATATTAAAAATAAATTTGAAATTGTTTTCTTTTTATTTTTATTTTTATTTTTGTTTTGTTTTTATGCTTTCAATGTGTCAGAAATTACGTGGATTCTTTACCTTTATATTTTTTTTTATTTTTTTTACTTCGTATAACAAAAAAGGAAAAAAAATCTTCCTCTACTTCCTACTCTTCTTTAACTATACAACGAAAGGATAATAAAAAAGTATTTTTGAGTTTAAAAATTTTTTCTTCATTTTGGCAAAAACAAAAAAGCATCCTTCAAGGTTATTTATTTATTTGTTGTGAATAATTTTAAACGAACAACGGATAAGATGTGCCAAGGATAATAAAAAAAAATAATAAAAAAAAGAAAACTTTAAACTTTTTTAAAGTACGAGTATTTGACTCTTATTTTTATATCCTTAAAGTTGGAGTGGATATCCTTCGCATTGAATTAATGTTAAAAACAACAATAAAAAGAAAAATAATTGACGTTTCTTACTCCACTTGGAAATTATTATATTCGTTGGCACAACTCTTCTGGCTACAGTGCTGCCACATTTTGTACGTAACACTTAAATTAAATGAGGAAAGTAACTGCCAACTTTATTTATAAGTTTTCTGTAGTCTTTTTTAAATAAATTAAATGCCTGTATAATTATTTGATACGATGTATCATCATAAAATATGCCAAGTTCAAATATACCAACCATTGGAAGATACCATGAACTTGACTTTTTACTCTAGACTTGATGGTTTTCATTGTTTTTTTGCTACAATTTCTTATCCCTTGTGGTCTCTCCTATAACGAGTGTGTGTGTGAAAACTCGATTTTCGTTTAAAAATCAGTTAAATTTGAAACTCCTTTTTATGCCTTTCGAAAAATCTACAAATAAGAAACTGTGGATAGTAAATAGTGTCCGACTGTTGATCTCCTTACACTGGAATTTAATTATTTTTCAATTATTTTTTTTTTTTTTGTTATTTTTTATTAAAGTAAAGTACAATGCCAATGAAGTCGTCGTAGTCTAGGGCCTCGTAGGGCCTCGATTCAAAGTCCTAGTCAGACATCTCCAACAAAGCGAAATATTTTTTCGGCGGCATCATCCCAGCAGATTCCTTGCAAAAACTCATTCACAACCTCAAAACATTGTAACCCATTTTAGTCAGTATCACAACCTAACTTCTTACACCACCCATATTGTGTGTGTCTTAATTTTAATACATGAGTGGCAGCACCTGCAGTTTAAATTCAATTCCGATCAACAAATTTTTAAGAAACTTTTTCATGGCAATTTTATTTGCTCATCAAATTTTTACCAAAAGACTGCTGAGAGAAAGTCGCCGTAAGAAATATTTTTTTCACGGATTTCACTTTGTTCTAAATATCATCATGAATCACGGGCTCTGGTCTAATAAGTCAACGTACTACATGCTAGAGTACAGCGATTTCTGGTCAATTTAAATTTTTTTTTTGACTGACGGATCAAGTTCGTCCACTAAAGTTAGATGCGGTATCTCTCTGTTCAGTTGAACAGTTGGACTCTTTAACTGCGCAATAATTTCAGTAAACGCAAGCTTGAGATTTCTCTCTTGAGAGAAGAACAAATTATCTGACGTACACTTGACATTTCTCTCTTGAGGGACGAATAAAATAGTCTCAAGTACTCTTTCGGAAAGAAAATATGGATATTCGAAGTAAATAGTTCGCCTTAAATCTACATTGAACATATCCTAAGGATATCATTTAAGTCGCAAGATTAAATCGTTAGGATCTGGACAGCCAGAGTTGAACTCAATACCTTCATAAAATTGTCTGAAAGACTGAGAAATACCATTCAAGTATTATAGACATTCGCTGAAACAGACATAATCGTTTTATAATGGTACCTTACTTAGGTCGTAAGTAAGCTATTCTTTAGTTAGGTTACGTCGAAGGGAGCACGCATATCGGCCCGTTGCAATGCCACAGGTGATCGCAGTTCCTATACTAAGCGAATTCCACCAAACTAGGGAAGAGTTGGTCAGCACAAGGACTGCACAGAGCTGTTCTTAAGACGACTGCCAATTTAAGCTAAGAGTGACAGATTTTTGTGGATCAAAATAATATTTTTTGCCTAATAAATACATACTCAAAAGGACTTGTGCGCTGTTAATAGTTTAGGTATTGAACTTTCTTATAAGCTGCCTGATTACTACAGTATTTTGCAGGCAAAGTTAATGGTCGTTTAGAATGAGGGGCAACACTTGTTGGGTGGTTGGTTTCCCAGAAAATATCTTGATTCACTAGTTAAGCTAGGCCGCGATTAAGTTTTGATATTGACCATGATTGTCGAATGTTTCTCAAGGAAATTTCAGATCATTCCGGATTCCGGGACATACGGATATCGTTGGAAATTGGAGGTTTAATCTTGTTTGCCAGCAAAAGAGTACATACAATATTGCTAGACTCTTCTGTATACGTATGAATAAAACGTGGATCGATCAGATATCATCGTGTTTTCCCATATTCATCTTCAAGTTATTTGTGAAGTTGGCTGCAGTACATTTCTTCATAACGAAGGCGAATGTCCAGTCGTCTCTGTTTGATTGCAAAATCTTTGTAAATGATGGAGTACCGTACAAATATATTCCAACATGACCGTTTATAACCAAACATTTGTTTTTATTGAAAACCTGATTTCCAAGCCAACTTAATATTCCACCAACTACTTTGGCCGTTTGGCTCCTTTGTTCTGTTCTGTTCTGTTCTATATTTAGATTGTGATTTTATGTGTGCCAGTCGTATCAACATGTTTTACATCTTCAATGGAATGGAATCGTAAGGATGTCTTTGGATTTGAAATTCAAACCCGTTTTACAAGCACATGTTCGTTCAGTTGGATATAAACAAAGAAAAGAACAACAAAACAACAACAAAAAACTTAAGAATGCAGTATAAATAGAGAGACATTGCGGATGGGCTACATCAGAAAGTGTACAAATTTACTGGAGATTAAAGCCAACGTTGGAAAATACTACGTAAAGAAACAAAGTACAGCCATGAATATACTTAAGAACTGTGGTAAGAGAGAATTTAGTTTTTTTAAGTTCATAAATTAATTGCCAAAATTATGATGCTTTAGCTTGGCTGATTGCAATTCTATTGTGTGTACAATTTGAGCTTTCATCAACCGCTGCTGTCAGTTCAACAAGTGAAACAAAACATCACAATTTATTTGCTGCAGAGTTATTTCAGGCCATTGCTGATAAGAAATCTGCGGAGAATATTGTATACTCCCCGGTTTCCATACAAACTAGTCTAGCTTTAGCTTATCTTGGTGCTGGAGGTCAAACAGCCGAACAATTGCGTCGTGGTTTAAGGTTAGGCGAGGGTGATAAAACAAGAGTTTCCCAAAATTTTGCTGGATTTATTAGAAAATCTTTTAAAACGAATACTAAAAATGGACCACAATTGAAAATGGTTAATCGCATATACGCCAGCGATAAATTTCAGATATCCAAGCAATTTAACACAAGTGCACGGGCGTACTTTAATGCAGGTGCCAAGAATGTGAATGTTAAAGAAGCTGTTCTGGTAAGAGATGAAATCAATGAATGGGTGGCCAAGGAAACCGAGAATAAAATCATAGATCTTATCAAAGCCGATGATATATATTCGGGCACCACAGCAATATTGGTGAATGCGATTTATTTCAAGGCTGAATGGCTTTTACCGTTTAGCGAAGCCAAGACCCGTAATGCCCATTTTAAAATCAATTCAAACGATGATAGACCTGTCCGTATGATGCACAATCATGGCAGATATCGTTATGCCGAGTTGCCCGATCTACAGGCCACTGCTATTGAAATGCCCTATAAAAACTCGAATATTTCCATGCTCATCATACTGCCGCATGACATTGAAGGCTTAGAAGGTTTGGAATCAAAACTTAAAGATCGTGATTTAAATGAAATAACGAATAAAATGTTCTACGATAACTTATGTGTTCATTTACCCAAGTTCCATATTGAGTACGATATTGATTTGAAACAGCCCTTGGAAAAGGTATGTCAAGCAAGGCAATATTTTTTAGTGGGTTTAAGGCATAAACAAATTGCTTTTTCTTTCCAGATGGGCTTATCATCCATATTCTCTAAGTCAGCCAATTTTGACAATCTGTTTGATACACCAGTGCCTGAGTTTGTTGGTGCCGCCAAGCACAAAGCCTATTTAGATGTAAATGAAGCCGGCTCTGAGGCAGCTGCAGCCTCATGTAGGTTTTTTTTTATTACAGTTTTCTTGGTATTTTTTTTTTTTACTTCATAAAGCATTTGTTTTTCTTTATATTTCTTTAGTCGAGGCTTTGGAGTGTAAAAGTATCACTACACCGTTCCATGCGATCATACCATTTTTCTTTTACAATTCGCAGCCCTTCAACTGTTTATTTTGCCGGACATGTGACCACATTTTGAACAAATTGGATGTAAAAAATAAAAAAAACTCCAAACCGTTCCATCAAATTTTTAACGACAAAAAAACAATAAAAAACAATTGAACAATCCACTGAAACGCTTCGAATTTTATTCACCGAGTGCTTAGTGCTTTCCAGATCAAGAAATTACTTTTTCCTTCAGTAAACATTAAGTAAGGAATTGGTTTTGACAGGGGAGGAGCTAGGGGAGCTACATATCAGGGCTGGTAATGTGAGTCTCTTGTGCGGGCTCATTAAATAGTTGAGTCGGTGCATCCTAGAAAGCTGCTGAACTGGGACGTGTTTCGGATAACGTTGGGAGTATTCCTTAGGCTTTGTTGCAAATAATTCTGCTTCGATTTCTTATGGGAATTGGTAAAGAAACTGCAAACAAAGAAATTTTTGAGGTTATTTTAAGGGTGTGTTTCTAGGATAAGCAAGATTTTACATGCCAAGATTGGAAAGGTTGTTGACTTGGGCATAATGACCCAAAGTCCCAGTTTCACAGACAATATTATCAAGCTACGTGCTTTAATAAGCTTCCCTCGGAAGATTTTTCAGACAAGAAGCAGTGGAATGAAGTGGGTAACGTACTTTGCGGATAATTCCAAGGTGCAGCAAGATGCCAATGAGTGAGTGCAAGATGCTCCGGGATGAGATGTTACGATAACCAAAGCAGACGGCCTTGTCCGAGAAAGGATTGTGTTAGGAAACTACTGTGGTTGTCTAATTATACTGACTAGGCCTTTAAAATACTGACTAGGCTAACAGAATGCCCAAAATTGGTTCCAGTCTACAGAAAGATCCTCACAAGCCTCCTGGGCAAGCCTTAGCAGGGTTTCGGGGCATTGCATTGTGAAAATGTAAATTAAATGGCAAGAGAAGGCTCAACAAAGAACGTTAATCTGGTGGAGCGTTCGTTTAGAACTTTCCTAGGACACTTCTTCGGTCGACCAGGTGCACAGACGGAAACCAGGCTCTACCTACGTATGGCAGATAGGGGAGATTGACGCAGACACTATTGTTCTCGAACGAAATGGTTCCTGAAACTGAGATGTGAATCTACTAGGGTCTTGACATGGATATGGGCTTCATTTCTTTCTCCTGGTTCTGGGACAATTTGAGGGAAATGAAGACAGAGGTTTAAGATTTTTGGCCTAGCTTCTGCTAGGTTGTCTGAAACTAAAGTTTTCACCTCAAACATAAATGGGCTTGTTTAATGACACTGTTTCTCTCTCCTTTTTTCCATCTATTTTCCTCTCTTCTTCACTTCTAAGTTGGTGAACGCTAATCGCTTTGTCTTACCCTTATGTATGACAGCTTGATTGCCTATCATTTTCTTAAGTAATCTTGTCTTTGATTAAAATTTTCAGAAAATTTCTAAAAAATAATTAAAAAAATTGTTAAACAAATTGAATCACAAACATTTTTAAACACTTTTTATTCTC
This sequence comes from Sarcophaga bullata, assembly GCA_005959815.1. Taxonomy (NCBI): domain Eukaryota; kingdom Metazoa; phylum Arthropoda; class Insecta; order Diptera; family Sarcophagidae; genus Sarcophaga; species Sarcophaga bullata. Next base: position 5,809 of record QOCX01002064.1, on the reverse strand, counting down.
TTCCTAATGAAAAAGGAGAGAGTAATGAAATCCTTTGAAAATAATTGCGCCCATAAAAATCAAAAATGTTGTAAAAAACCTGGCATTTAAATAGAATTTAATTAGTCTGCCAGTCAGTCAAATAATTGTATTCTCTATTGTGCAGCATTTTTTCTTCATTTTCTTTCTTTCATTTCATTCGTTCATTGTGTCGTCTAGTAAGACGATTAAAAATACCAGAAGTTCCATTATTTTAAGACTGAATGTGTTATAAAAGCAAACGACAGAGAGAGAGAGAGAGAGAGAGAGAGCGAGAGAGAGCGAGAGAGAGAGCGAGATAGAAAGAGAGAGAGGAGTTGACTTCAACTAATTATTTTGTCAACAATGAAATTAAAACACAGAAATTCCCACTTAAAACTAACGACAGCAACAGCAATAATACAATTGTCAACGAACGAACAAACAATGGAAATATAATGAAAGAGAACAAGAAAAACACTCTGCGTTTGACATTATTAGGAAGTAAGGAGTGTGCACGAAATAAATTAGTGTGTAGCCTTAGGATATTGTTTACTGTGTTTGGTACTCGTTATTCCAGTAATTTTTCTTTTTTGTGAAGTTCAGTCAAAGAGAACAGAAAATAAGAGTACAAGAACTTCCTTGTATTCAAAGCAAGTTGCCAGCCCTGACACATAAGATGAAAGATTGCTCCCGCCTTCTCAAGTCCTGTAAAAGTCATTCGAGGATATTTCAAGCGTTAATGCATGCGTTCCACCTTTACCCTTATACTGCCAACGAACTAAAGATTGCCTGTAAAACGATTACCCAGTGTTACTAAGTAGTCGCCATAGTCTTTAGTAGATATTATGTTGGTTTATTATATAACAACCATGGTTCAAAACCCAGCTCAGGCATCTCAAACAAAACGAAATGTAATAAGAAAAAATATTTCTTTCAGAGATTTCCTCTCTCAGCACTCTTCTGGCAAAACTCTCATGAAAAGACAATCCTATCAATAGATAGGACTCGTAGACTACGAAGACAACTGTAGAACCCGGCCACTCTAATATAAAAATTGTCATTAACAACATGAGTGCTGTAGTTAGCTAAGTTCTAAACCTAAGTAAATCTGTATTCCCAATAAGATGGTGGGGATTGTGAGCTCTATGATAGCCCTGTAGAGTTCATTAGAAGTGCACTTTCCAACGAAATACCAAAGTCCTGAAACCTATATGAGAGCTATCTTTGAAGGATAAAAAATTTTCCTGAAATATCCAAAACATTTATGGATGATAGCAGATATCGAGGTGAGGGGTTTGACCCTAGATCTCTGAGTAAATCAAGATATGTTCAGGAAACACTTTATCACCCAATAAACATTATATCGCTTTCAGTGTAACCATGTTTAATATTTGGATAAACCCTGTAATGATCAGGCAGCCTATAGGGAAAAGTCTAAAAGAATTATTGCGACCCATTAGGGACTAGACATTAAAACCTAAACAACACTTTATCTGATTTAAATAAAGCCTGAAACAATTTTACCCTTAAACTTAGTTTTTATAGAGAAAAAAGTGTGCCCAAATTTTTTCGTGCACTCTCCTCTTACTTGAGCTTTACCGTTTGTTCTAAGAAAAAAAAAGGAGAGAATAAAAATATCATTTTAACAGCGTCAGTCTCTGTATGGAACTGGTACATTAATGGGTTGATTACAGAGTTTTTGTAGCAGACCCACCACACACTAGTCAACAAAAAATAAATACCCAGATGATGCACTACAAGTAGGTATACTCCTTGGATCAAAACCAAGTACTGTATTGAAGAAACAATAAAAGATTTTTAAATTTCTTTAATTTCACTTAAAGCCCTGCTTGGACAATTGTATTGTTTTGAAAAAAAGAAATTTTTTTTATTTAAAAAATTTTTTTTTGTTTTAAATTGAATTTGAAATGTTAAAAGCCAACAAAAAAACAAAACATAAAAAAACTTTAAATTGATTATGCCAGATTTTAATTTCCATAAAAATCTCTGTCACAGACATTTCACATATTCAAGAAAAGAAAAAAAATTTTTAAGCCACCTCAGCGAAGGCAAGTGCGTGGATTAATTCTCATAAGAGCGTAACAATGTTGAAAACCTTTAAAGTAATCCTAAAGGGCATTAGCCACGTTTTCTCAACAAGCAATAAGAATACAATATGATATAATTAGCAGTGGTTGGGCCCCAATCTAATTAGAAATTATAAAATTAATAAATACCAGAAGTGATGCCAATTGTTTATTGATAGGAACACAATATCAGTTCCGCCGCTCCATACACTAATTTAAATACCCCAAAAAAATTTTGGATTTGTTTCTTTTACTAATTTCTTGTTCTTGGCTGTATAGCATTCCTTTTAATTAATTCCGTATCAAAATTCTCTATACCCGCATAAATATAGTACTAGCGTGTGTGTAGGTGAGGATTGAATTCAAATTAATAACTTTTCGCATCCTCGATTACTAGAGCTTTAACGAGATTCGTACTGCATATTTTCTTTTTTTTTTTTTTTTTTTTTTTTTTTTTTTTTGATGCTGGAAAAAGGAAAAAAATTGGTTTCTTTTTCTTTCAAACAGCTTTTTTTAAAACCTTTTTGCCAATTCAAAACAAAACAAATCCTTCTCAATTCTTTTTTTTTTTCTTTTCCCTTGTTTCATTTAAAAGAATGCTTTTTCCTTAACAACCGTTTTCCTTTCAAACCTAAAATTTTTTTAATTTTCCGGTTTTTAGAAACATCATCGAAAAATATTGCCCCCCCAAAATTTGGAAAAGCCAAAAATTTTTTTAAGTTGAGGAGGTTTTTTTTTTTTTTTTTGTTTTAAAAGGGTTTAAACAACTTTTAGCTTTTTTTTTTTTTGGGGCTAAAAAAAAAGCTTTTTTTTTTTAAACTAAGGCCTTTTTTGCTTGCTATTTTGAATTGAAATATGTTTTTTTTTTTTTGCCCCTTTTTTGAAAGGCCCGAGCCCAAAAAAAAAAAGAAGAAAGTAAACCCGGGGGTTTTTGCGGAAAAATTAATTTTCAATTTTTCCCAAAAAGGAAGGGCGAAAAAAAAATATGTAATTTAAAGGGGTTTTTCAAAACCAAACCAACTGTAAACCAAAACAAAAAACAAAACCAAAAAGAAAAAAAACAAGGAAAAAAAAAAAAGTTTTTTGGCGGAAAAACCCCCTTTTTTTTTTTTAACCATTGTTTTTTTTTTTTTTTTTTTTCATCATAAATTTTTGTTAATTTTTTTCATTTGTTTTTTTTTTAATGAAACAATTTTTTTGTGTAAAAGTGTTTTTCTTGTTTTTTTCCTTTTTATTCAAAAATATTTTTATTTCTGCCTTTGCCCCCCTTTTTTTCCTAAAAATATTTTGCCTTGGGTTACTGCCCTTTTTTTTTGCCCAAGTAGAACCAGAAGAAAAAAAGGTCCCTTTTTTTTTTTTTTTAGGAATTTTTTTTTTTTTTTTTTTTTTTTTTTTTTTTTTGTTTTTTTTTTCATTTTTTTTTTTTTCTAATTTCAAATGAAAAATTTTGAAGTTTGAAAACACTTTTAAACAAAAAAAACAGATGCCCAATAACAAACTTTTTCTTATGGTTGGTAAAACAAATGAAAACCCAATTTACCAATATTTAAGAATTTCGAAAATGGTCATTTTTTTTTTTGGGACACCAATTTTGGGGTAAAAAATGTTAAATGAATAAGGCTTCCCCCAAAAAATAAAATGTTTTTTTTTTTTTTTTTTTTTTTTTTTTTTTCTTCTTTGCAAAAAATTAAAAAATTTTTTGGTTTATGGAAAAAATGCGGTAAAACAGAAAAGTAAATTTTTTCGTTTTTTTTTTTTCAAATTAATTTTTTTTAAAATGCCCACATTAGCCCCCCGTGGCTTTTTTTGAAATTTAACTAAAAGGAATTCTTCCTTTTTTGCTTTTTATAGGAAACTTTTTAACCCTTTCCCCCCCCAAGGCCTTTATATCCAAATTAAAGAGCAATTACAAAATTTTTTTAATGATTTTTTAAGAAGGCCAAGCCCTTAAACAAAAAAACCCACAATTTTTGTAGAAAAAAAAAGGTTAAAAAAGAACCCCCTTTTTTCAAATGGGTTTAAAAAGGGCTTTTCAAAACCAAAAAACACTTTAATACAAACAATCCCCAGGCAGAATTTTTTTCCTTGGGCCAAAAAAACAACTGAGAAGTAAAAAAAAAGATTTAAAAAATTTGCCCATGGAAAAAAAAAAGTTTTTTTTTTTTTTTTTTTCTTCAAAAAATTTTCTTTGTTCCGTTTTTTTTTTTTTCCGGAGTCCCCCCCGAACTTTTTGAAAACCTTTGTTTTAGGTTCCCACCCCCCAACCTTCCCCAATGGTAATAAAAAATTTTTAAACACAACAAACAGCCAAAAATAAAAGTTAAAAGTAAAAAAAAAATGAAAAGAAACCCTTAGGCCCCCGGTAATCCCCTGAAACTTGGAAGGTTTTTTTTTTTTGTAAAATTTGGCCCCAATTTTAATGTGTTGGTATTTAAATTTAAATTTTTTTTTTGTTCCAAAGAATGGTCAAACCCCTGTCCGTTTCTAGAAACCTGCTTTTTACCAAGTCAACTTAATTTCGACAAAATGGATTTTTAAAAGTTTTTTTCCCTTTTTGCCAAAATTATACCCTTAAAAAACACTCAACAGAAGATTTTGTGGGTTTTGTTTATTTATTCATTGAAAAAGATGGCAAAACCCCCCTTGAACCAGTTCTAAAAGAAAAACCTTGCCTTTTACAAGTCCAAAAAAACTAAATCGCCCAAAGTTTTTTTTTTTTGGCTTGGTTAAAAAAATTTGGAAAAACAAAAAGCTTTAAAAACCAATTTAAACTAAATGCTTTTTTAAATAAACCTTTGCCCCGACCTTATGTTTTTCCTAAAACTTAACCTTTACCCTGGAAATTTTGGGGTTCCCCCTTTTTTACATTAGTAAAAAAAAGGAACTAACAAAACGCTAAAAACTTTTTCCTTTACACCACACCCAAAATTTTTATTCGCGAAGTGTGTTTTTTTTAAATTTTTTTTTTTTTTTCCTTTTAAACAAAGTTTTTTAAAAGGTCAAAAGCTTCCGGAAAACAAAAAACAAAATTTTTTTTTTTTTTGGTTTAAAGCTTTTAAAAATGTGTTTTTTAAAAGTTTTACTGCCCGACAAAAGTGTCCCAAAAGTGGTCCCCCCCAAAAATAACCCTTACCAGCGATTGGGCAAATTCCATTTTTGTGTTTTTTTGAAAGACCTTTAAAAATTTTAAACTTGTTCCAAAAAACAGCTGGTAAAATCTTTTTTTCCCTCGCTTTTTTTTTAAATTAAATTTGGAGAAATTTTCAATTTTTTTTTTTTGAAAACAAACTTTTTCAGTTTTTTAACACAATCGGTTAAGTTTTTTTCTTTTGTGCCCAAAGTTTTTAAGCAGGAAATTTTTCTTAAAAAAATTGAAAAGGGTTAATTGCCACCAACAAAGAAAAAATTGTCCCAAAAGCACTAAATGCTATAAAGTCCCTCCTTCTTTGGAGAACTTTTTTTTGGCCCTTTGGCAAAAAACTTTCCCTTAAGAAAAATCAAATGTTTTAACTCTTCCAACCCTTAATGGATAAAAAAAAGGAAAATGTCAAAATTGTTTAAAAAAGCCAGGGAAGAATTTTTATTGAAGGCCTTTAAACCTTAAACCCAAAACAAAATTTTAAAACCAAGTCCAATTTCAATTAACTTTGTAAAAAGGCCCCTTTTTTTTTTTTTCTTTACAAAAAATTTAAAAAAAATTTTTTTTTTTTTTTTTTTTTTCA
>QOCX01002063.1:237-25337 GCA_005959815.1 Sarcophaga bullata | reverse complement strand
AATATTATCGATTTAAGTGAGAGCAGAAAGATCACATTTTAATGGATTAAATAATCAAAACTACTCACTGTCGAGAGTCGCACACATACATAAACTTATGCATGCATGCATAACATATTTACTTGATAATTATTCTTTAGTCTGTGGCCAACAAACTTATCGACATATAATCTAAGTATACCATGCCTCTACTCTATAATTTCTTTTGCCACAATGTTGCAGACAAGAACTGAAATTATTTTTGATAATTTTTTTTTTTTTGCCGATGAGATCAAACGTTAATGCGCTTAAAAGATTAAGCAGTTGCAGTTCGAAATTACTATGGAAACATAAATTATTTCAGCAAAAGGAGGTTTTGTCACTGAGCAAAGTGGATATATGATGACTACTACTTTATTTTAAAAAAACATATCTACAAACAACAACAAAATAAATTGATATGAATTACATACATAAGTATGGAACCTGTTCTTCAAACTAGACAAACATTTTTAAAGTTTAAGTTTAAACTTGAACTAGATTTGAAAAGAAAATTGAAAACAAATCTTTGTACACAATGACCACATATGTCACCCTACATTCATAATACTTCGTCAAGGCCAGTATAAAAATTCCATAATTTTTTCACAATTTTTAAATTTCGAAAAGGCGTCCACAGGCAAGCATCATGCATTTGTAGGGAACAGCATGCTTACTATCGATTAACTAGTGACATGTAAATAATAATACATTGGGTTATAAATGAATAATTACCCTTTATCGGAGAAAAATTTAATTCCAACGAGAGCCTTAAAATATTGGGTATCTTTTACTATGAAATGTAGAACACTGCCATATTCGACTCGTGCTCAAGTTCTGCTTTTATGGATATTGGTAATCATTATCAGAATTTAGCATAGCTTGAGTACAGTCCAAGAGCAGACGGACACGTGCACATTATGCTCTTCGTATAAGTGGTATCATTGAGGCACAGTTGCAAATATAAATTAAATTAACAGGTTAAATGCATATGCGTTCCTTTGGTTTTGGATATCGTTGCAGGAAATGTTGCCTATACACATACATATGTAGGCATTCATTTGGCTACACTGTGTCTTCTTTGTATTTATTGCTTCTGTTTGCTACTACATACGGACAAATATTGCTTTGACTTTGTGGCGTAGCGTATGCCATTTGACCATTTGATTATTTGGTCATAATTTTTTGAAAAGGTGTTACGCAAATCAAATCAGATGATATTATAAAATTTAAATTCAATTTTAACATGAGAAGTTTTTTGTTTTTGACTGTAAGTTTTATTTATTTTTGTCTAGTGTAAACAATTTTCATCAAAATTTTTGAATTCGAAAATCAAAATTTACAAATTTACAGGTGAAACCCATTCATTCAATAATAACGCCCAATTATTGTACCCCATTTACCTGTTTGTTATTATTTAAGTTGAGCCCATGGTGAATACTGTTTGAGTGAATTATAAATCTTTATTTTAATGTCAATCAGAATACGACAACGTCAATTGTTGAAAGTATTTTTGGATACCTCGGTCATCAGCATACAGCGTATATCCTCCTCTATACACATATCTACACTTGGACTTACATAAGACCTGAAAGATGCTCTTAAGCACATCAATAAATTAAAAAAAAAAGAAATTCCCTGTGATGCAATAAAAACTTATTAAAGTATTGCAAATTAATTTTTTTTGTTTTGTTTTAAAAAAATACGATTCAATTATGTGGACATCTTGGCGATTTGTTTCCCATGCTTTTCACTTGTATTTTGTATCACATACGTACGTATGTATTGCGTACGTAAACTTATGTGCAACAAAACCATCAACTGGGAACATAAATCTTAATTAAACACAGATAAGTGGATTCGAGGCATTTCGTATTTGGCATTCAATGATGATGGTGGTGATGATGACGTTGTTTCGGAGTAACACCTTTTTTTTTTAAATAAAAACTAAAAATCATTAACGCTTAATAGCCTTGATTGACAACTTTAATTAATGAGTGTGAGAGATAAGAGCGTCTTTTGAAATATGGAAGTGGAAATGGATCAATCAGGGTGGCTAAATGCTGACCACAGTTTGCTATTTACGCCAGTTATTTATGAAGTTGATTTTATTTTATAGTTGCCCGCAATGGACTACGCATACATAAGGCTACCCAAATAAGTTGAAACAGCACAACTAATGACGACATAATAACTATCTACGTATGTATGTTGAGTCTTGAAGTAAATCCAGTTTCTTGTTCTATTTTAACAGAAGTTTTTTGGTTCATTAGTGGTAAGCATACTTACATCGTGTATACGTACATATTTCAAACAAGAGTAAAGCCAAGTTAAAATTGACACACACAATATGAGTGTGGCGTGAAGCTGCACAATAATACGTACTAAAAGGCTGATATAAGGGCGAATAATTCAATGTCTTATGTCCTCAATAAATTTAAAACAATTGACTTTTAATTTTGATAATAGTTTCCACCAATAACAATTTTTATGTGGCCTACCACTATACCAACTCTATAATTCTAGAAAGGAAAAGATGTCGTCCGATCAAATAATTTTTTATCGCCTATGTGAGAATATCGGATCAGTCTGAGGACTGTCAATTTTGAAAATTGATTTTGGTAACTCCGTACAAATTCTTTATTTTTGTCCGTACTCGTCAGACAGAAATTGGTGATATTGTCACCACCAATCGATATTCTTTGGTAGTGGAGTTTTTAGGCCTTGAGTAACGATAATGATTTTCAATTTATGCAATCTATGTTAGTGATAAAAAAATTTTAAACTTTAATTCGATTGTTGAATGTAAACATTGGATAATTTCGAAGCCTTCCCATAACTTGAACCTAATTGGCTATTGAAAATTTCACTTTCACCACGTTTATTAAATTTTAAATGCCTTCTGTACATGTATGTGGCCATTACTCAAAAAAAAAAAATATCTAAATTAGCGATGCGCAAGACTTAGCCCAATTATAGTCCCTACATTAATTTTGTTTTCATTTAAGCTGCAGCGTATAAAATTACAAACAACATGTGAAAAAATCGTTTAATAATGATATTTTAACCAAAAACATTTGCAGAGATTTTTACTTTTTTCACAATATATTTTTTGGTTCATTGGGCACCTCTAGTCAAAAATCGATTAATAATGCCGTCAAAAGTAAACGGTTTCCAAAAGGGTTCATAAATTTTTGGATAATAAATATGTTTAAAGTTCGACTTTAATTTAGCAGGTTAAAACGGTTACGCATTTAAAATGGTTTTATTAAGCTGCTGTTCATTAATAATATTTTCAATTGATTGAGGGGGCGTGAATGCAACTGTCATATGCTTGAACAGTGATTAACGTTGAACATTACAAAACCTGGAAATTCTTTTTTCTTTTTTTTTTACAAAATCCGCTAAAGGTTAATAATATGAACTTGCAGCATTTACTATATAATAGAGTTGCGTGTGAACATAATTATTGCAACTTTATGGTTGTAATGTCTGTCATGTAAACATACGAGCACATACATATGTACATTCACACAATAAAATTTTTTGCCTGTAAATAAATAAATGTTTTCTTTGTTTTTTGTGAAAATATTTTCAAAATATGTGTGTGTACCTTTTGTGAGTCCACAAAATTCGTTTTAATTTTTTTTTTTTGTTTATCTCGCCAATATAAATGACAACAGATTAGCTTGTGATGTTCAGGATTTTTTTTTACGTTACAGCACTGTGCAATCTTGCTGTGCCGTATACGCAGCAAGCAGAATGCTATATAAAAATTTAAATTTTTAAAGGCATCTGTAAATGTCGATTTTAATCTGTCCAATGGATTGTATTTTCGTTTTGAATGCATTGAAAAATACTTCTTTTTTCAAAACCCTTTTCATCAGAGGTCAACTTTTTGCTCGAGGGCAAAAATATTATGCATGCAGCGATATTAAATGTAATTTTAAAAGCAAGCATGTTAAGAATTTAATGCAGAGTTTTGAGTAAAGAGACTGAAAGAAATTACAATTTCGATGCTTTACAATTGATTGTTTATTTCAAATGTTCTAAAAGTTCGATGTTAATTCAACTAAAATGATCAGATTCATTGCACATGATCGAAGAATCGTCCAAATCTACTAAATTCCCAGTAACAGGGAGCTATTCAGAAACATTTTTTTACAACACAACACACAAATAATAATTTCAATTCGATATCAAATGTGCAATATGCTGTAAAATAACTTAAAAATCTAATATAAAACAGCATGAACATAAATTTCTTAATTTGTTATTTTGGCCATCTGTGACATTCGTAAAAACATTTCTCATACAACAATATGACAATGTTGCAATTAATCAGTTACCGAAACAGTTTTTTTTTCTTTTTACTTTCAATCAAACATCAAAGATCATTCGTTTGCCAGTCGCGAGCCTAAGTAAAGTCATTCAAAAAACACTTTCAATGACTAACACAGACTTTACTGAAACAATTTATGTGAACACCAATGCAAACGAAAATGACAAAAAATAAATATTAAAAAAGAAGGGAAAGAAATGAACACGAAAATAATCGCATCAGATCATATTGCTCATGATAAATTAATAGATGGGAATGATCAATAAATCAAAATGGTTTTTAAAAAAGTTTAAACAAACTATTGTGTGCGACCATTGTGGACTTACCTCATTAATTTCATCTTCAAGAGCACGTTGGCGTGTTAATTCGCGCAAATGTTCGCGACGTTGTTCGGTAAGTTGTTCCAGTCGTTTGGCGGCACGATCAATTTCATTGAATAGTAATGTTACCTTCTGTAGTCTAATTGCAACATCCACGTTACCAATGTTTGTTGATATTGCTGGCATATTGTTGTTATTATTGTTAGTGTTGTTGGTATTGCTGCTGCTGTTGCTGTTGCTGGTATAATTTGCGCATACACGACTAGCTAAAGTGGTAGATGCTGTTTGTAAATTGGCTGAATAAATGGATGACTTAATGATGGGATTTGTTGTATTACTGATGTTGCTGATGTTGCCGATGTTGCTGATGTTCGCTGACGTTGTTTTGGCTTGTTTTGTAGACATTGTTGTTGATGGTGTGTATGTTGATGTTGCTGCTGCTGATGATTTGGTTAATGTTGCTATTGTTGAAATATTGTGACTAATCTGACTGTGATTTTGGTTGCTTTGGTAATTAAAGCTATAACTGCTGCTACCGCTACTCATGAATTTATTACGATTATAAATACCACCGCAAACGTTTTTTGTGCTCTTAAGACTGCCAGCATAACTACTGGCACTGTGATTGATATTTTTTGCAAGCTCCTGCAGCCGTAACATGGTTGCTGTACTACGCTTGCGCAAATTATGCAATTCAGAATCCATAAGTGCACGACTTAAGGCACGATGTTGGGCATACAATTGACGCCTGGTTGGTAAACCTTGTAGGTCAGCGTGGCGTATGTCATTTAAAGCAGCCACCAGACGATGGGCTGCACCCGTACACTGATTATAAAATGGCTCGTATTGCATGAAAAACTCACGCCATTTCCGTGCGTCATGTTGATGTAAACCGCCTAGACGTCCACTAGGTGTCTGAGATGGTGCAACACTTGTCGTGACTTCATCAATACTAATGAATTTGATAGTGTACGTTGGTGATTTCTGTAAAAATGCATTTAAAATGGAAAAATAAATTGGGATTTTAAAAAAAATTGCTTTTATGGCAACTTATTTCTAAAGTTTGCATTATTTTTTCTTCTTCTTTTTTTCTGTTTTTATTCATCGCTCATTTATTTAATTTGCTTTTTTATTTCTTTTCTGTCGATTCTGTTTCTGTTCACCCCCGCCATTAAATTGCAACTTAATTGAAATTTTTTTCCTTCTTTAAGGTGGAGTGGCGTTAGCTAATGTTTATGGAAACAGCAACAACAACGTAAAATGAAAGATTGTCGGAATTGGTCCAAAATAATTTTAATAGTTTGTGTATTACCAACTTAACCATTGGAGACATTTTATAGACTCAATTAAATGACAACTTATTTGTCTGTAGCAATTTTGCGATTAATAGGACTTCATTAAATAAATACCAACAACTGTTGAACACTTTGTTGTTTACATAGACAGACACAAAGCTGTTTTTAAAAGTGAAAATGCTTGTTGGAGTATTGAAGAAAAAATAATTCAGAAGAAACAGATTTCTGTGAGAGTACTCGTATTTAAAATTTGGAAATTTTATTCAGTTTTAACATTCAACTCGTTGATTAAATTCATGTTAGATAAACATTTTATTTCGAAGATATGAAAAATACTAATTTCTAATCAAACTAGACGTTGCAATCTTGAAAATAATTCAGATGCCTTTTTAGACCATATTCAAATTTAAAGGTTTTATTGTCCATACTGCTTTGTGTTAAACAACGCTCTAAAGCGTTCGGTCGCTGTAGTCATAGGATTGCTACTTTCTATTCTTTTCCAGACAGTTTTTGTGGTGGTAAGTTTGGAAGTTTTATTTCACTTTATATACCATACCCCCTTTAGCTACGGCGTTATGACTACAAGAATGATTATTGTTTGCATTAGAAAAAAAGTTTCATTATCAATACATATCTGCTTACATCTTAATTAACTGATTTGTAACGTGACCTATATTGTGATGTTTAAAACTTATGGCGAATAATTTTTACAATCAAGGTGGGTACGTATCGAATAATATACATCACTAGCTAGTTATGATTTCGCCTTGTTAATGGCACACCAGACAATTCAGTATTTTTCTTCTAATTGTTGTTAACCCCCCTGTGTGTTTTTGACTGTTTTCGACTTTCAGAACTAAACGTCGGCTACAATAACAAAAAAAAAAAAAAAAAAAAAAAAAATAAACCGCTGCTGTGTGCAATTTAGTGACGGTGTTAAACATTTTGTCACGGTCTCTATTATAAAGTCAAGCGACTGATAATGCCTGCTCAATTAAAAATGATCATTCTGTTGTATTGTGTTCCTTTTTTTTCCTTTACTTTGATTTCGTAGTAATTTTTCACTTCAAAAGATTGCAACAAAAGTGTCATTTATCATATCGCTTTTAAAATCGAAATCGTGTCTTAAACAACAACAAAAAACAAAAAATAAATTGAAAATAAATGAAATCGAAAAAAGCATTCATGGAATTATGAAAATGAAAATGAAAATGGAAATGAAAAGAACTGGTTCAATGACGTTTTAAAAATTCTTTATGGGAACTTTACCTTACTGTTGCCCGTACAGTGATTGCCATTTGAATCAGTTGTTTGGTAGCGTTGTTGATTTCATTGCTGTTGGTGTCGCCATAGTTTACAGTTTTTTGATGTTGGCAGTAAATTGGTATCGAGACAAATGGCAAGCAATTCGCAATACGCAACATGTCGTGTTAAGAGTTTAAGACTTTGGCTAATTAAATCGATTACGCACAGGTGTTGCGATTTTTCGATGGTAATTAAAATGGTAAATGTTTTGCTGTTGTTGTTGCAGTACTTGTTGTTCTTGTTGTTGTTGTTGCTGCTGTTTGTGATCAGTTTTTTGTTGATCACATATATTCCTACTGTTGTTATTGTTATTTTGTTGTTGTCATCATTTAAGGAGGTACATGTTGCATTTGGAGATGTTGTCACTGCTGCTTTTTGCATCGACAATTGTAAAGTATTTGCAGTTGATGTTGATGTTGCTGTTGCTGTTGCTGTTGCTGTTGCATATTGTGATGTTGTAATTGATTTGAAACAGGTAGTGACTGTGGTGGTGCTGATATCGGTTGTGAACTTTGAATTGAATTTAATGCTGTCTTACCATTTAAATGACTATTCTGCTGCGAACTGAAAAGACATAAAAACAAACATAAATAACACAGTGCAACAAAAGAAAATAAAAATATCTATGAGTTTTATCATAGTACCCACACATTTTTTTTAGTTGGGGTTTTAATGATGTTTTCGAGGATATCTATTTAGTGGCGTCAAACTGCCGATAAAGCGGTATTGTCAGTTATTTAATATCTGTTATCTGAAGTGTACTTTATGTAGTGAAAAGTACGCACGATGCACTTGCTACATATTACCTCAATTTTGACGTGAGTGAATGAGATGGTTTTAGAAAAGGAAATTTCACGTTTGCGAAGTTCATCGGTCATGATGATTTTACGCCGTTAGACTTCTTTTATAGGGGTTAAGTCAAATTTTGCCTATACGAGGGAGGAGCATTTGAAAACCAACATTCGTTATTAACGAGATATTAAAGCGAAAGAAGCGATAAAGTGGTCGAAAACTACCTTAAAATTATCAATAGAGGCAAGTAATCCAGAAGCGATTTGTTAAATTATATTGTGTTGCGTTAATTTTCACCAGATTTAAGCATTGTATGTTCATGAAAGACAAGTTTCATCGCAATCACAGCTTTAAGTGTGTTTAAATCAAATAAAAAATAATAATTTTTACGGAATTAATAAATATTTCGAAAGCATATTTTAAAGAAAACCTCTAAATACACTGAGCATTTTGTTTTCTGTAGCACTGTGTAGTTTTTACAATACTAAATAAATTTAAAAAGGATATAAAAATTTTGTTTTTAAATGCAGACTTGATTCGCATATATTTTGGAATTGTTTTTTATGGTTGCATATGTAAATCATCATTATTTATGGGTCATAAAAGCATTTCCCACAAATTTACGATGTCTTTAAGAGGACAAAGCCTTTAGTATTGTACAATGGAAGAATCCTTAATGTCAGTTACGTTTCATTTTAACGGCCTGAACGTGTTATCAAAACACTAACATTTTTAAATATCGTGTCTAAAATGATGCAGTCAGTACAAGTGGTATTGTACCATCACATCATCTTGGATATTGCATCGATGAAGAGTAATAAAAAGTATAATGAAATAAAAATAAAAAAATAAAAATAAAAATAAAAAATAAGAAAAACAACAATATCAATGGAAACACATCATTTCTGTAAGTTTTTTTTTTTTTTTTTTTTTGTTGTACTTTTATCAACATTTATAGTTTAGCGCAGCTCTGATTTGAAGTAGTTTGGTTAAGCCCCCATATATATTTGAAATGTTTATTGTAGTTGTTGGATTTGGTTGCCAAACAACCTGTATACTTGATCTGACATAAACGTCAATCATAGAATTTTAACTGATTCTTGGTAACAGAGCACAGTGGTTCTATCTGCTAAAAAATGCAAAAATTTACAATTAATTTTACGCTTTGAAATGCGATATTTTAACTAAATTTTGATTAAAAAAAAAGAATATATGAAAACACCAAATGGTAGAAAACATAATTACAGTAAAAATTATTTGAGTCC
This sequence comes from Sarcophaga bullata, assembly GCA_005959815.1. Lineage (NCBI taxonomy): Eukaryota > Metazoa > Arthropoda > Insecta > Diptera > Sarcophagidae > Sarcophaga > Sarcophaga bullata. The sequence continues at coordinate 16,000 of QOCX01002063.1, read as the reverse complement.
AAAGAGGATTTAAAAATCACTGTGTGGCGGTAAAAAGGCTTTGCTCTGTTTTTGGTATTCTTGACTTTGGCATGAAATTGAATTTAAATATGATCGCACGTACAAGAATAAAAAGCTTCAAGGACGCATTACTCAGACATTGCAGAAGTGAAATAAAAGAAGGAGAGGAAAAGCAAAAAAATTAAAAAGTTTTCCTTTACGTGTTATGATGTTATTCGTGTTTCTATATATTTTCTTTTTTTTTGTTGTTTTCCTTTTTTTTTTTATTTGTTCGGTATTTTAACTTTGTTTTCTTATTTTATCTCATAAAACTAAGACGAATGACTTTTCTGACATTTTTATAACACACTTCTATTTATTATGATGTGAACTTTTATTTGGCATGTCTTTCTCATTTCTGAGCCCCATAAAAACTAAAAAAAAAAGAAAAGTGCCACAGTTAAATTAAATCTATTCATTATTGTATTCATATGGTTCCATGTATACTATGCCATACATACGTCTTGGTTATTTAAGTTATGCATTCTTCACTGCATGCGAATCACAAATAAGCACCGTAGCCTTAAGAACTCTTATTCTCTAACCGTTGAATTTGTGAAAATTCATTGGACACAATAAGAATTCATTAGTTATACAATAGATGAGGGGCTTGTTGGATTGTTGTTGGTTGTTGCTTGTCAGAACAAGAAGAAAGATATTTCTCTCTTTTCATTTAGTTGACCAAAATATAGTAAAAGATGTCTGTAAATTAAATTCTCTAACTGTAAATTTGCTGTGCTTGCGAATACTTAAACCTCTTAACATTCTCAGAAATTAATAATTAGTTCCTCATTGTTAGACGTGATGTCGTTTTCATACATTTTGTATGAAAGACACACAAAAAAAAGGCAACTGGAAACTCTTCTGTGAATATTGCATAGAACTTGGGGAAGATAAACTCTTAACACAACAGACATGAAAACCCGGAATTTATTTTAAATTGTTAAACAAAACCCGCAAGTGTTTAATCATGTTATTCGATTTATCTCCCAAGCAAGAAGTCTAAAATCATTTCACACTCATGAGAATTGCTTAAAGGCGTCGCATTCTTTTTTTTGCGGCAATTAATATCGTTGAGATAGTTTTGGACTACTTCCTTTCACGCTCCGTCTGCTCTTTGTCCTGTTGAAACTACATTCTGTCCAGTTCATAATCTTCCACTACAGACTAAAAAAAGTCAGTTATCATGCGGATATGAATTTTTGAGTTTAAGGTGACGGCTCTTTCAGTGATATTTGGAACAGAAGTCTTCCATTTGATAGAGCATTTCTTTATAAACATACCCATTCCCTGCACATCAGATCGATTATGAAGTTAGTGTTATATTCCGATAACGTATTCATCATGCAGAAGTTAAGTTATTTATTGTTGTAATATATTGATATTGTATTGTAAGATATTTTATATTGTGAATGATATTTTACTTACCATTCTGGTATTGTACTGTAGTACAAAAGCAATGTAGCTATTTCATAACAATTTAGCTTGTAATAACACTCTCGGCATCGACTGTAACTAACGGATTTCCTTTTAAATCGCGGGTTCCTGCAATGAAAATGTAAATTATGAGCATTTAAAAAACATTTCAAATTACCCGATGAATATTCGTTAAGAAATTACTGTCTTGGGTGGTCCCTCATAGTTAATATTTGGTTATGTATGTATGTATGTATGTATGGTATGCATAGATCTTAACATACATTATTTTCTATGTTAATTCAATAACAACATGAAAATCATATTGCCAGAGAAAAGAAATTCTTTATGCTGGTAAGGTACATAGAAAATAGTTTTTTTTTCTGTTTTTTTTTTCTTTTTCTTTTTAATTAAATTTTCATTTGCATATTGGCAATAAATATTTAAACGATTTGGCTTCCATCAGTGATGAGGATGAGGAGTGGAAGAAAATGTGTTAAAACATGAAATCTTTGATCACAAACAGGGTGTGTTTTTGAACCACAATCGTCACTGATGATGACAATCTTTGGCCTCCTTACCAAAACCATACATACATATGTACGTACATACATAGGATATCTTGGTTAATGATCATAATAAATAAAAGATTTTTTATTAAAATTTATGCTATGCGTACAATGGTGTTACCAATTGCAAATCAATTAACGCATGTGTTCGCAATTTTCCATAGAGATTAAATTTTATGCAAATTTTTAATGGATCAACGCTTGTGATAGATACTCTCGTACATTTAAACAGTGAAAGTAGCTAGAACTGTATCACTACATACAAATGTCCGTATAAGTCAGTGATCACAATTAAGGTGTGTTCAAGAATTAACTAAAAAAGAAACATGATCATAAAGTAGCTGAAAGTTTTTCGTCTTCTTTTTTTTTTGTTTAGGTTTTTGCGTCAATGTTTAATGGCCATCGAAAGGAACATAAAATACACTTACCAGGTAAATAGATGCCAGATAAAAGTAGTTTCTCGGGTAAATCAGTAATTAAATTTGGCGGTATAATTTCACTTTCCAGTTGATCTGTAAGTAAGTAAGTAAATAAGTAAGTAAGTAAGTGAGCAAGTTAATCGATAAAATAAAATGGAGTAATAAAATCGAAATTAATTAAAATTAGAAGTTGATTTGAACTACTTTCTGATGAAGATAAGAAAGTATAGAAAGTGATAACAGTTTTCCTAAAGTTTCTTAAAACGAAAATGGCACAATTTAACAAATTGAGGCATAAATTATAAAGTGATGAGCCATAAATAATATTGTAAAACACTTATTGGAGTATTCATAATAACATTAACCCACCTATCATCATGCACACATATGGGGCTTAAGTGTAAGATACCATTACCATTAACATTCTGTTAATTGTTTTAGAAATGTTAAAAGTTTTGTGTGTGTGCTCTAGTATTCTTAAGTTATGATGATAACAATATCATTTCAGACATATCGGCGGTTTTTGAACTTGAGTGGGAAGTAACGATTTAATAAAAAAACACGGCTTAACCCTTAAAGCGTTTGCATACGGTCCCGACAAATATTTTATTCCAACAACATCCGTCTAAGCCCACTTTTGAAGTTCTCACATAAACTTTTTCAATTTGTGACAAAATAATTTGCCTGAATGCTCTTTTTTTAATTTCTTTATGATTCAAGAATTTATTTTCATTTGCATCCTAAATTAAATGCCTTCGTGTTTGATATTGTTTCAGCATTTATTTGTGATGATTTTATTGCTTGAGCCTTGAGGTATGAAAGAAAATGTTTATAACTCCTCAAGAATTCATAGCCACGAATTGTATAGCCACGTATAATTTATGACGATAATAAATTCATTTGAAAAGGAAACAATTCAATACGTTTGTTAAGGAATTAATACGAGAAGAGGAGTACAACTTTCTTAAAGATTTAAATTGTGTTCATTATTGCCACGAATAAATTAAAGCAATTCCAGCAGAAAATTGTATTTTTGCAGTTGAGAAACTGAAGAGTACATTACTGTTGGCAGTTGACAGCCACTTTTGGTCTCTTACACTAATACTCGTGGCCAATATCATTCTGCTGATGTAAATTATAATTAGAAACACTTACAATTTAATTCGTTGGCACAAGAAAAACTAAACTGTTTATCTATGAATGAACTCGTGTTCAGTGTAGTTCTTCAATTCAAAGTGAGTTTTCCTTTTTCGAGTCCTTCTAAAAGCAGTTGTTTGTTCGTTTGGCAATAAAATTTCTTTATTGACAAATTGAAGTGGTAATTGGTGTATTGATTTCAGTGCCCATTTATATCCTCGTAGAAAAAAGTAAATTATTTTTCACATTACATTGAAACTTTATTTCGGCAATTTTGTTTGTAAGTGATATTATTTGTGTGTCAAATAATTACCAAAGCATTACAATTTAAAAATAGAGATTAAATTTTAATTGGCATACTAATATCCTCAGTGCAGCTACTCTATGCATTAAAGTACAGTGTTGCAAGTAATCATAACTTTAATTTTTCTTAATAGTACGTCAGAGAGTTTTGTGCACTGAGCTGTAATTGATAAATTTACCAAAAATATAATGGAATTTCCGAACATACCGCATATATACACAGAGCCACATTTGAACGACCGCAAATTGTTGATGATTTATGAATGTTGTCGCTCATCTGACTATAGTCCGGATGCGGAAAAAACCCCAATAATCTAAATATTTTACAAAGAATTTGCTGCACTTTGCAGAGAACGAATTGACATTGAGAATTCATTTCTTTGGTGAACCTCAGGAAGGTTTCCGGAATAAAATCATAAAAATTTTGAAAATATTTTCAGGAAGTTTGCAGTTCAATTTCCTGTGAAACTATAAATTGTATGAACCAGGAATAACCAGACGCCTTATAGATGCGATCTTCAATTAAGTATTTAAATAACAAACGCATGTAATGATAATATTTGCAAAGTAATTTTCATTATTATTTTCTAGAGACGTTATTCACAAAGATTTTTATTTATTTATAACTTGAATGTCTTTTAAACAAGATTAATTTTGAAGAAATGAAATTATAAGAAAATATGTATTGTTGCCGTTGCTATTATTTTGTCGACCACTGTATTAATGGTATATAAGCAACAATTGCAATAGAAATTGACTTAACCGATGGTAATGTACTTGCTTTTTTATGCATAAGAGAACTGCTAACGCGGATTTTATAAAACGCATCGTTTAATAAAATAAATAGGAATTCAATATGCCACATGCTGTTTTCACTGTTTCGTTATTAAATTGTCAGCAATCTTTTGCTTTTTCCACCATTTGCTTTAATATTATTTCAACGCTTTTTTTTTTCAAATACAATAAAACATTAAGACAAATTGCCAAATTAACTAAGTTGCCGTTTGCAAATTGGCATTGCATTTGTATTTCTACCCCATACTGGTTTGGTTTGAGATTTATATCGTGGTTGCAGTAGTTGAGAAGCTTTTTAACTTTTTAATGTTTTCGGCTGAGTTCTGAAATAATAAATTTATGTTTGTCATATTAATTGCAATACACGTATTGAAATAAAATTGCTTATTCACATGCAATTTTCTTGAAAAATCTATTTTTAATAGAAACTGTTAACAACACTTCCAGGTAAAAGTAGAAATTAAGAAACATTTCTGTTATGATTTCTATTCGTATTATTCTTGGGAATTTTTTTAATTTAAAATGTCCCATAATGACTCGTATGTAACTTTATTAAACCCTGTTCGATGGTGAATTAGTCTTTCGGCTTATTATAAGCTAGGCGTGGTTAAAAGCCCAGCCAAGACATTTCAAACAAAACGAAACACAAAAAAATTTCTTCTTCGATTTGACTGATGGGTTTTAATGACCTATTAAGTAAGTAAGTCAAACCATGACCTCTCTGTTCTGTAGATACATTATTTACAGTGATGCCGGATTTTGTAGTTTTTTAATTTCAATGACCTCTTGACATTAATGTGAAGATCATAATTTTCATCAAATTAGTCGATCCTGATATATGCATACAATTATTCTTATGAAAGAATATATTTTCTAATTCAATACGGTTTTAAACTCAATTCAGAAGTCATGGTTTATTTTAAAACTATTACATGCTGATGCATAAATATGAAACACAAACAAACAAACAAACTCTCGTAAAATATATTATGAAGTAAAATAAAGTTTTTCTCTCCAGCATATATTCATAAATTATGGCATACTTTTCAAATTATTACAAAATTTCTAAGAATTTTGTGTCATAAAGTTGCGTTACTTACCATCCGTTAATGAATTTCGTTTATCGTCGGCATTCTCTTCATCACTGTCAATATGGGGAAATGAATTGCCCAGACAGAATCTTGGTAAGGCAGGTGAATTTAGTTCATTCGTTTTGGTTTCATTTTGTGGCAACACAATTGATGTGGTGTTTGTTGTTATTGTTGCTGTTGCTGTTGCTGTTGTTGTTAATATTTTATGGCCATTTGTATTAACGTTATTATTATGATTATTACTGTTGCTTTTGCTGTTGNTGCTGTTGCTGTTGCTGTTGTTGTTAATATTTTATGGCCATTTGTATTAACGTTATTATTATGATTATTACTGTTGTTGATGTTTTTGCTGTTGTTGTTGTTATTGTTGGTGTTTAAATGACTTTTGGCATAAGAATCGCTATCACTGGAAGCTGTACTTAAACCACTGGCACTACTATTACCCGACGACGTTGAGTTCATGCTATCCTGACGATTGGTCAGACGTCGCAGCATATACTTGTTGTTGTGTAATTTATTTTTGGTAATTAATTCACTGCGTCTTAAAGCACATTTCGGTGAATTTGGCAAATGAGTTCTGCCGCTTAGTGTGGCATAATGATTCTTTTCATCTCTAAACGACGATGCTGTTGACGATGTAGTGGCGGTATTGGCTGAAAACGTTGCATAACCGCTATCGCCATGTAATGGTATTTGTGACATTTGATTAAACGATAAACGCTCAAGACTACTCTCCACGCCTATCAGAAGATTCTGTAAGAGTTGCGGTAAATCGTCATTTAACATTTCGAGTGCTAATGGGCTCAGGTACAATGTATGATCTCGGTAATCAAGTTGGCAACTTTTTAAAGTTGACCCTGATTCAGTATTAACTGTTGCGTTTGCAACCACAAATGCTGTCGTTGAAGTTTTTGTTTTTGGTTCCGTTATTCTTGCTGTTAAAGTGTTGTTTAAAGGATGCTCGTTTAACGTACGCCAAGTGGCGTACAATTGAGGTTCTTGATTACTTCCCACTGGAAAGAAAAAAATCAAACAGGAGATAATTCTTAATTTTTTGCTTCTATTTGTTTACGTTGTTTGTTTTCAATATAAAAAACAGTTCTTGTATGTAGAATTTATAAGATTTTCTTACCAGTTTTAACGCATAAATAAATGTCTGCAGTTTTAACTTGATCATCATCAAGGCCCCCCAAATGAAGTATAACTTCGCCAAACGGTGTTACTAAAGGCCATCCTTGACACCAAATTAAAGCCTAAAAATAAACGAAAAACAAAAATATTTAAAACAATTACTGTTAAGTAGTTTTTTTTTATTATAAATATTAGTGTTAACAATAAAAAAAATATGTTACTCTGCACAGTATGAAGTAGAATGTCAGATGAAATTTGTAAACATAAAGCCAACATCACAATCATACTTAAAATTTGATATTTTTTTTAAATTACTCATAAAAATTAATATTTTCAATAAAAAGATTTCAATTTACGACATCAATAACTGCGAGTCTGCAGGTGGCATCTAACAAGTTTACAAACATAAAGCCTTCTAACTGGTTGCGAAGATAATTTTGCATTGAAAATTTACTGGATATTTTGAATTGTTTTTACATCCATTGGTTCTCTTCTACCATATAGATTTGCTAATATATGTAGATGAATAAATGTACGTATGTATGTACTTTAATTTATTTATTTTTACAGGTATACACGTACATTTATTTCAAATTACTTTTTGTTGAATTTTTTTTTTATTTTATTTAAATGGTCACCATTCAAAATGACCAAACCTTTATTATACGGATACATACCTACATATGTATGTATGTAGCATAAATACTTATATGATATGCTTGATTGCTCATTTAGAGTCAAATTTTAATTTAATTTGAATTTATTTCCATCGATTGGGTGACAAATTTCATTGTTTTCACAGGTTTTTTCGTTGCCATTGCAATAAAATTTGGAAACGTTACATTTTCATCGCATATTTAAATGATCATATGATATCATTTTGTTCAAATCAATTCATGGCCTTAACCCACTATGGTGCCCAAGTTAGTGAAAGCGATTTGTCTTTATTCAAATGGTAAGAGACATTCAAATCACAATGGGTTGGCGATTGATGACTTGGAGTATAAGTTTTACGAAGTGATTTTTGAGTCCGTATGTGGCCTTCTGGAGGGATGCAACTGATATTGCGGATGACAAAACATGCTTGTTCTATTGGCAAGATAGCAAACTCTTTAATAAAACATACCCCGTCAGAGATGCACTTCGTGTTCCCCTATGGTTGGTATATGTAAGGTAAGGGTAAGGTTTCATGTGCTTGTATTGGAATGTTTTAGAAATAATCAGGATATAGACTTTCTATTTCGCATAGAAAGTGGACCTTATCGGTCCGCGATAAACGTTAGTCAAATTAGAAAGGCCAGCATGCAGCAGGAAGGAACCCTCAAAGCTAGAGTAATGTGAGCCTTCAATGTATAACCTATTCAGACTAAACACTGGAATTATGTTTCATTATTTGCGCTGTTATGACCACCATCTCTACAATATCACAAAGGAGTATGGAATGAGAAACAACAAATACTAACTTCTTTACATAAGTATGAAAACTGTCAAAATTTGAATCTGGTACTCTCTGAATAACAGTTTTATTTTGAACTCCCTTCGAAATAATTGCAACACAGTGATTATTACAACTATCATATGATAGAATGTAAGAATGTGAACCTTCAATAAAATCTGTTAAAGTTTTTGACTTTTTATTATGTTGTTGTTGTTGTTGTTGTTGTTATTGTTGTTGTCGTAAATAAAAATAACAGTAAATCAATAGTATTTAAAAATTTTGACAGATTTGGGACATACAAACACTAACGTGATTTTCAGCAATAATGTACACAAAAAAGCAACAACACAACAACACAAAAATTACATTCTCGCTTAAAAGAGTATTTGACAGGCTGTAATAGGAATAAAAAAAAAATTTGAAAACAAATGTTTGTTCTGAATTTAGAAACGCATGAACAAAATGGAAAAAATATTTTTTAAAAACTTTAGGGATGCCAAGTACACCGCATATGATGAAATATGAATTGTTTTAAAATTCGAATAAAATTTGTTTAAATCGTTGGCATCCCTGTATTTGAATTGATTGCGAGGTAATTAATAACATTTTCTTGGCAATAAAATTAAAAATAACGACTCAGTTAACAAATTGAAAATGACTTTATGAAAAATGACTTTCAATGAAAACATTTGCATTTTCTGATGATAACAATAAAAAGTGCAAACGAGTCTTTGCTTCGCGTTTAGTGTTTGTAACAACAATTAATTAGAAAGAAAAAACAAAACATTGAGACAAAATAAAACTAAAAACTTTTCATAACTATGTAAGTGAGTGCTTCTTTCTCTGCACTCGACAACTATAAAAATGAATTTAATCGACTGTCGGATAAAATTTATGCTAAATTTTGCCAATGGGTTTTAGACGAAAATCGTCTTTTGTTGGTAATATTACGTTAATTATATCGAACAAAATAACGAATTTAGGCAGTCTACGTTTATATGCAGTCTACGTTGATGTTGAAAAAAACCTTAGAATTTTGAAATCTCTTTTAGCGAAAGCCGAACCCTTCAAAATTGTCAATTTATTGAAAGCTTTGCCAACCATTTTCGAGTGTAGCATTCTGCCGAATTATTTGTTATTGCGGTTCGGCAAGGAACACCTTTCTTATAAGTTTTGACGTAGCGTCATATGTAGGTGTTCTTCGACACCCTATTAACTTGCAATACCTGAACTATTTGACATATGCTAACGATAATGCAATGACGTCCAACACGGTCAAACATAAAGTCTAGTAAAAAGCTTACATATAGACATGCGCTGTAGAATAGATATGTGAGTAACGGGCACTCATGATAATAATCATCTTAGTAAAGATTTTGAATTAAAAAAATTTACTCCCGTTGATATTCACATAACACCTGACAATGTCACCAAAGAAACTATCCTATAAGAGCACATAGAGAACCACACACAACAATGCAGTTTTAACAATGCAGCTTTAACACAACAATGCAGTTTTAACAATTATCAAATACCATTTTAATCTCTCAATCTAGACGTATATATGGCATTATCAAGACTTTTCTGACAAAGCATCCATTAATTAAGAAATAAATTATTAATTTAACATATAAAATCCCTGGCTTGCAGTATCTGCCAAAATCTATTTTGAATATATAACAACTTTCAAAATGAAAAGCCTTCAAACTCATTTGCCATTTAAAAATTTCTCTTAAATAAACTCAAATAATCAAAAATATTTCACTTTACAAAAATAATTGAAAAATTATTTGATTTGATTCCAATAATATACACAATTTCATAGGTTATTGACTTAATGTAGAATGTAAAAATAATCATTTCTGTCTGGTTTATAATCTCTATTAATAGTCATAAGCTCGCATATGTATTCTACTTACATATGGCATCTGCTTGTGCATAGTCGTTCAGTTTTCAGCAAATGAGGGCATTTGAATTGTATTTTCATTTGGCGAATATTGTATAATCAACGAAAAGTGTTTAAATTATTTTACCAATAAGTTATACACGAAGAGCAAAAACTTTACATTTATTACAATGAACGATTACATTGTTTACATGAACGAAACACAAAACCTCGTTCGCCACAGGACGTTGTGTATGGTAGGGTGTAAAATCATGCCTTTAGTTTTCTAAAGTGTATTCGAATGGAATAGTAATTTAGTTATTCTATTTATTTTTTTTAAATACCATATTTTAACGGTATAAAGGGCTACTGCTGCTGCCATTATAGCATTGTTGCTGCTGCAAATAAAAATCCATTTCAATTGAATTGTTTAATTGTTTACAAGTCTGCACATTGTAAAGGCCCTTAAACGATGTTGAAGAGACCGGAAATCAAACATTAAAACTGCTTTAATGTTTATTTATTACTAAATCGTTATAAATATGAGGGGGTACAGTATAAATCGGATAAATGCAAAATATTTCTGTGTTTTATTGTTTCTATTGTATTTCAATACACACAATATTTCTGAATCGTTAACAGATCTTGTTTGATTTTTTTAAGATGCAAAAATATTCTGAAAGCTAACATAAGTTTTATTTTTTTATTTTTTTATTTTTTATTCATTATTCATTATTTTTGTTTTTGTTTTTGTTATGTTTGCATAGATATGGTTTGTATGTTGTATTGTATGTCGTATAGGTTTATTGTTATTTTTATTTTTCATATGAAGTAGTTGTTATTGTTGTTAGTTGTTGTATAATGTTGTTGTTAAGAGAATTCTCATAAATCATTGCCATTATCATGACACCATCTATTCAAAGTCATGTTGAGTGTTTTAGAGTCGATGTCTGAATACAGAAAATGTCTTAAATATGTACCTACAATCCATATATGCATTATGTACTGCTGTACAGTCTTGCTAAGTTAATTAAAATTAAATTCTAAATGCAAAAGTAAAAAAGAACCTTTTCTGAATGAGTTGAAGCTATCAAAATTTAAATTTCTGGGGAATGCGATATCGGTCAAAAAAATGTTGTCTTACAAAAGGAACCCCCTATATTCCTATAGGGAAACATTTTATTTTTATTGTACATCACTTGACTTTTATTTATTATTCATAACAATTGCCTAAAAGGGAAATTAAAGGAAACAGTTTTTTATTCTAACATACATTTAAAGTTCAAATAGATGAATTTCTAATTACCTACGCACAGCTGTACGAGAGCAAATATAATATAAACATAAAAACAAAATAGAAAAAAAAAACTCCACATACTTTGTATGTCTATAATAACTTAATGTGTACAAAAAAGCGCAAAACTTTAGAAAGAAAAATATTGAAGAAAATTTGTTGTTGATTCATCAGTATGCCTAATGCATTTTGCGTTCTTATGACAAAAAGTCTTAAAAAAATTGTTGACGACTAATGCTGTTGCTGCTGCTGTTTGCGACTCTATTTTTAAAATATTTCCTTGACTGTATTTTGCTTATATTTTTTGTTCATATTTGTGGCAGAGTTGTTGAAATTAGTAATTCATAGCCACAGTAATAAAACAAAATATTTCGTATTTTTGTTTATCGTATTTTTTACTTCTATCTATGGTATGTGACCCAAACTTTAAACAAAATTTAAAGAAAAATATGGAACTTTGGCGGAAAAAGGAATAAGATGGCCAGAAATAAAAAATATTACACATGGTGTTGAGAGATATAGGGAGAATAGAGGAGGGGTACTGGAGGCACAAACAGTCATTGATTCATACAATTCATATGTCACATGCCACATTTATGCCTATTGCTTTCCCGTACTGCATCTATTTCGTAATACTTTAATCAGCAATATAGTATTCATAAGTTTTTTCTCCTCTATTTCGCATGTTTTGCGTTTGCAATTAAAAATAAAAAAAAACATTTTAAAAAATATAAAAAATTATAGACAGGTTTGTGACTGTATTATTCCGATGTACTTATACATGGTGTGGTATAGTTCGAACTCGAATGAAATCTTTATAAGATTATGCGTAATTTTCTACATTTTATTTTATTTTTTATTTCCTAATGAAGTAATTAAAAATGTGAATGTAAAATAATGAAAACCAATCAAATGCAGTTTAGGGGCCATTCTTCTTGGAGAACGTTCCTACGTGAGGATCCTCATGAGTGCAGAGCAAAGTAGTGCTATCTATAAGGAAAGGCTATTGCCACACATAAAAAACCCTATCAATATGACTGAACACTAAAGATGTACTCTTGCCACTAATTAGGTTTTTTAAAATACTATATGAGGCACTCACTAATACGGAAAAAGATGGCATAAATGCCAATACTGCTCTTCATAGACATTTTTTAATTTTGTTACTGTGATCCAAAAACAATATTCTCGTGCAATCTCGATGATATTGAGGAAGTCTTCAGGAACTTCATTACATGCGCTTGCAGACTCAGTTACTATATACAGCGTGAATCATATCAAACGTTTTGACAAAAGTTGCAAAACAATTTGAGTGTTATTATGAAGGGTTTTAATGGTTTGTGTTGATCATTTCTACATGACGTAATAAATCCATGAGAAATATTTGTAATCGGAACGTATCGTAAATACATTTGTCATTAAAATTTATAATTTGCTACCAAAATGCTGTCAATTCAAATGCGTCAGTATTAACGCTTTTTTTGTTTTCTTATTTCAACCTTTTAGCCTTTTTTTATGGTATCTTTCATCTACAAACAAGCGCAATGATGTGGATTTATGGAAAAGTTCTTTGAACCTTCTTTCAATTTCAATTTGTATTTCTTTTCCTTTTTCTTGTTTGTGATATTTTTTTTTTCTACATTATGAAATGCATTAGCCACCGCCAATCGAAAGCCACAAATTGTCTGCATTATCGATAAAAAAAAAAGTTTTTATTTCGACATTTGGTAGGAGAGGAACAGCACAAGCAACATTTGAAAAAAAAAGAACAGCAGCAGCAATGGCAATAGACAATAATGTATCGGCGCATTTGTTAGCGATAATGAATCGTACATATTCTTACGTTTTGTCTTTCTTTCTTTCTTGCTTTTTTTTTTGCTGTTGTTTTGAACTTGTTCAGCAAACAGCCATTCATTATTTATTTATTTCCCGCACTCGTACACATATTTGTTCGTATTTGTACGCACAAACGTTACATAAATATTTGCACTTTCAATTGCCAGTATTAGTAGCGCATTTTGTTTTTTGTTTTTGTTTTTGTTTTTCCGGTATATTATTTTAGTTGCTGCCGTCATGTTCACCTATAGACAGTTATTATCATCAGTGATGAGACTTTCTTTAAGGAATAGTAGTACTCAACTATATGTTAAAGTCTTTAAAGGTGACCCAAATAGTAGAAAAACCCAATTCATCTACTTTGTATACCTATTTTGATGGAAGTTTACTAAACTTTTACAAGTATTGCCATACTTGAGATAGCTTTCGATCAAAATATATTAAAATTTTTGTAAATATCGATTAAATCGGCTTAGTTCCACATAAAATGAATGAGTGAGAATAAAACATCCTAGTATTGTGAGTAGCACACATACTTCCAATGAGTTTGATGAAGAAATTTTCCAGACCTAGATCCCCTCATTGACTGCACTATGAAACATACGTACCAAATCAGTGCTAAAATTTAATATTTTACCTCACTGAGTTGTTTCCTCCACCTTTGGTGCTTTAAGTACTTTTAGTTACAATCGCGTTGTCTTCTTTTTAATGTTAATGGTCTGGTGTAACCGTGTTGTATGTCCGGCGTCAAGAATTTTTGTTTCTTTCGTTTGTTTCTCTGTTATTTGATTCACTTTGTATACGTATGCATGTATGTTTAAGAATTGTGCTGTGGACATTTATTTGTTTTGTAGATTTGTTGTATACTTTTGCTACTCATTGCACATAATTTTTGTGTTGTTGTTGTTACTATTGCAAAGCTTTTTCTTTGAAAAACTCTTCAAATGATTGTCTTTTTTTTTTTGCATACGTTGCAAGTAACAAAGAAAGCGCTCACGTTCATGGTAATACATGCTGTTTTCGAATTTGTTAACAATAATGCTGGACTTGTATTTTGAATTTGTTTAATTTCAACATTTCAGTGTATTGGCTAAAATAATAGCCAACTTACAACAACAACAACAAATGCAAGTGCAACAGCAATAACAGCAGAAACAGTAATAAACTGTGGTACACAAGAAAACATTAACGGCAGCAGTAACTATAACAGTGAACAAGGAGTCGAAGTGCCCATCCGGTATAAATGTCTGGATTATTTATTATTTTTCCAAAATTTTCTTGTTCTAATGTTTTTGTTATTGCCGTTCCTTACAGTTGATTATTGTGCTGATATTTGCAGCATGTAAGTATAGTCGGTCTGGACTAACTTGAGTATTTTTTTGTGCATCGCTTTTGTTTTTTTTTTTAACCGAAAGTTGTAAAAACCAACTTTGTTTTTAGTTTGTTTTTATTGTTTATAGACTTAATGTTGGTCTCTGTTTGCCCCTAAAATTATTTGAAATTTATTTGTGTTTTCTTCAAAATATTCTAAGTTATCTAGTAAATTTAAGTTTTTAAATTTTTGAATTAATTTCTTAAGAACGAGTTATAACAATAAAATCAACAATTGTGCAGCCAAACTTTATCGATAGATTCTCAATGGATTTCAGAATGATTAGAAAGGAGAGCAGGCCGATATGAATGGTAATCTTACAATACAAATTGATTCAGAAATAATAATAAATTAACAAGCCTAAAAATGTGATGGAAACCTTTGAATCGATTTTATAACTACGAAGTCTCAATGCCCTCAAACAAAAAACCATCCGGGAAGCCTTGAAACAAATATTTAAAATTAATGATAGATTTTCATTTTATTTGTGCCAAATAAAGTTACTATCCATTTATGAAAACCTCAATTAATGAAAATTAATTATTTTTAATTGAATTAATCTGTTTGTTATCTAATATCTAATATTGGTTTTTGTTCAGTCAATTTACTTTACCAATTTGCTTCATTAAATTTACAAATTATTTTTACATCAAATTTAAGTTTTGTTTTTTGGCAGCGCCAATGTAAAATTTCACATCTTAATCTCATTTCTGTATTAACTTTTAAATTAGATTCGCAAACTAGCACAATTAAGTAATTACATGCAAATTATGAGTTACTTCGATGCTTAATTTCAGATTGCAATCACATGCATAGTTTATGAAATCCATAGTTTATGACTCTATTCGTTCTTTACTTTGTCTATTTAGAACAAATTAAAATGAAAAATTATTCCCAAAGAAAAATATAATTCAAGAACAATACTCCCAACTAAAATTATTTTCTATTGTGTTACGTATTTGACGTAATTCAAAGTGGATATTTGGGGCAAAACAGTAATTAAATTAGAGCTACTTTAAGTGTTCGTCGACCTATGAA
>QOCX01002062.1:2017-25339 GCA_005959815.1 Sarcophaga bullata | reverse complement strand
GCAATTGTGAACTTTATGCAGGAGATATAAGTTGATTTTTTTTATAGTTTTCAAAAGTTTTAGAACGGAAATGGAATGGAATGGAATAGAATGAAAATTATTGGGTTTTGGGGAACAAATATAATACTGTCGTATATAGTATGCCACCCATCCGCTAAATGGCTTTTTTTATATTACCTTTTCAGCTAGAATGTGTGGTAGTCTGTGATTAGGCATGCATAGGACTTTCTTAATATACGAAAAATTTTCCAAATAAAGAAAATTTACTCCAGTTTACAGATAAAACATGTAGTTATGTGTATTATTAGGCAGCAATAACATCTTTTTTATAAAAAAAATCTGAATACATCATCAGCTTCATCATATTTTCTAAAAATCCAAATTTTAAATTTTAGGATGTTTTACAAATTCGATCAAGTTGCAGAGATTGCCAATTTCGCTGTAGTTAGTTTGTTTAATAAATGTTTTGTAAACGATAAATTGTAGTTAAGCTCTACGCCTAGGTGTTTATAACTATTAACAAATTTAATATTTTCACATCCATATCTCCAACCTAGATTCTTTAGGCTTCTTTAGCCATTGAGAAATATTAATATTTTAGATTTATCGAGGTTAATATGACCTCTTTGTAAAGTCAAAATTGGAGTAGATGTCTGATTCGAATTTTTCAGCTTAGCAGCATGTGGTCATTAAAGGGTTTGCAAAGAAAGCGAAAATCATCAAATACTTCCGATAAATAAATGAAACTTTAGATGAAAGATATTTAATAATAATAATAATAATATTTATATATATAATAATAATATCTTTAGTATAATTCGCAAAGACGCTAAGTACACTTTTTTCCAAAATTGAGATTTTAATGCAAAACGGCAACACTATACAAAATACGTATTTTACGACAACAAAAAAGTCATTATGTAGTTTAAATTTGTTATAGTTTTGTATTTTGCAAAAACGGTAAGTCCACGTCCACAAAAATTATCCGAATTTTAAAAGCACGTGTAACTCAACGAATATTAATTATTAATTAATTGATTAATTAATCAAGGCCATTTAAAGAGAGCTATTTTGTAAAAATAATTACATTTAAAAAGGTTACAACTTTTAAAAACAGATAAAGCTACAATGTTTTTTGTGTATCCTGTAAAATTTGAAAAAAGGGTCTTAACGCATTTGCGAATAACACTAACGATATGATAATATTTAACTAAAAGCCTTGCTTGGCAGACAGTTGTGTAGCCGTTTATTCGATGCAGATTGATGTAAGCGTTCCGGAGATATGTCGGTTTTAGTAAATTTTTCACTGGAAACATGCTTTGTTATTGTAATTAAAATTTACTTACAGCACCAAAGCTTACCTATATATTTGTTTCACCATAAATATTTAAAAATACTTATGGTTGCAACAGCTATTTCAAAAGAAAAAACATATCCTATAACATATTCTACTCAAAACAATAAAGAACTGTATTGGTTTTTATGAGTATTATGTGTATGCAAAAGCAAGACTATACAACATCGGTTAAACTTATTCTCTAATTTATAACTGTTATGTAATCGCCGTAGTCTAGTAGGTAGTGTGTTGACTTATTAGACGAAAGGCCAGGATTCGAATCCCCGGTCAGACATCAAAAACGAAAGAAAATATATTTCTTCGGCGACTTCCTCTCAGCAGATATCTGGGAAAAAACTCTGAGAGTAAATAAAATTGCAATGAAAAGTTTCTCAAACAATCTGTCGTTCGGAGTCGACTTTAATCTGTGACTTTAAAGTGGTGTGAGAAGCTAGGCCGTAATTCTGACTGAAGAGTTGTAATGGCCAATTATGTATGTAACTGTTATGTATATCGTAATCTGTTTTGACAATACTTTAAGTTACAACTTTGCACGTCTGCAATATGAATGTCTTCAAAAATTTAAAGTTTAATTGAGTTTTATACCCACTAGTCACTAAATGAAACAGCGTAATAATACGTGTAAAAAGAAAAATTACCATCTGGTATACAACTCAACCAAAGTAAGTATGCAATTGCAAAATAATCTATCTGATGCAACATTTTTCAAGCTATAGTTGAAAATGTTAAATTTATTTCCAATTCGCACAATGAAAAAAGAAGTAATTGAAAGTCTAGCCAAACAGCAATTCCGAAATCATCGTTCATTCATTCTTAAATAGCTAACGAGGTGCTCACATATAAATTATATTGTGAATAAGCAAGGCGCAGTAGATATCTGTTTGCCAACATACAATTTACAATTAATGCAGGGGTTAACAAAAATTTTTTTGTCGTGTATTAGTGAGTAAGTGAGAGAAAATAAATTGAGAGAATTTATTTATTTATTGTCAAAGTGCTAGTAATATACGCTATTTTAATTTTCATTTCATCAACATGCATTCAGTTATACATCTTTGATTCAAAAATTAGGAAATGTTTTTTATATATTTGGTGGGAGCTACTTTTGGTTCATAAATTTTTTCACCTGCTAATAACAAACCTTTAAAATTTTCTAAAAAATCTTATCATTTAAATGTCTTAAAATGTCATTTAAGAACATATAAGACATTGGATTTTAATAAAAGCATTTTTAAAATATTTACTAATTAAAATATTTTTTGAGTGTAAACCTGAAAAAATGTCTTAGCATCCGCTAACACGTGCACTCGCCGCAGTCTGATTGACGACTAAATAAAAGAGCGTAACCAATGTTTGTGAATTCTCTTTGCACAATTGTGGTATGAAATGGTAATCACTTAATTAATGTTAATTTTAATTGAATTGTACATTGGACGTTCAAAGATAAAGATATTTAAATGTAATTTTTTCTTTTTAAAGTTCTTGCTATAAAAAACGCGTATTTTGGCATTTTTATTAAAGAACATCAATTCATTTTAGAAAATTTATTCTTTAATGTTACACTGCTTCCTAAGTCCGACGTTACAAATTATTCTGCAAACTGACTGCAATTCCTAAATTGTTTAACAAACTGATTTTCTTGTTCATCACACTTTATCGTTACCATTACCTCAAGAGAAGCAGACCGAAGTAATTTATACAGATTTTAGATTTTGTTGAAGTGAATCATAGCCTTCTTCTAACCAAATTAGACTTACTGGGAGTATTTCAGAGAAGAACTCTGACATACATACATACATAATTAGTCATTATCCCACCGTAGCTTCTCACACCACTTATTTTGTGTGTGTTAATTGTATATAGCTTAAAGTCAGATTTTTGAGAAATTTTTCATGACGAGTGAATATACACATATATCTAAACACATATATGTTGCACCTGATGTTCCTCAAGGCAGCCATCTTAGGCCACTTCTCTTTTCAGTTTTTATTATTGATCCTCCAAAAGTTAACAATTCTTCTAATATATTGATGTAAAAGTTTTTCTCTCTATTAATAACTTCATTGACCATATAAATCTTCAAAGTAATTTCTTTTTATTGTGTAACTACAACATAATGGAATATTAAAATGTAAATGTATGAGATATTCAAGAACTAATTTTGTTAGCGTTGATTTTTCATTTGATCGTCATCGATTGGATGTAGTTGAAACATTCGTTAATCTTGGCATCTGATTTGGATGTAAAATTAAACTTTAATGTCCACGTTACGAAGGTTTTGAATAAGGCTAGAGGTGTTTTCCAATCCATGTATTACAAAACAACTATTTGTCTTACTAGTTCGTCATATTCTTGAGTACGGATCGATAGAACGGTATCTTCATTACAATATTCATACTGACCACAATGAATCTGTACAGAAATAATTCTTATTATTTTGTTTTTCTAGATTTAAATAGAATTACATGTTTATAAATTCATGCGCTTATAGACTTGCAGTAACAAAACTACCAAGTCTTAAAATTCATCGTGCCATGTTAAATGTATCGTTTATGATTAACCCAATTATTTATTGTCAATTTCTGTTAAAATCTGCTAAATTTAATTGTTTAATATAATTGTAAACCTATTTATGTTCCATTTGCCGACCGTCAGTATAACTATTTGTCTGATTTTGTTAATTGTTCTGTAAATTTGTGTAAATTTGAATATTGTATTGATTTACATAAAATAAATAAATAAAAATACATACGTTAACGCATATTATTGTGTTTTCCAGGGTGTTACGTCACCCTGTTTCTTGTAGCTACTATGCTAAAGCGAAATTTCACAACCGAAAGACGCGTTACACGGCGAACTTCTCTTGTTGAATTCTTTCTTTCATTTTACTGATCTTGAAAGAATCCTTTTCTGTATTGCTAAACTTGTTGCTTTAAGCCTGCTTCGTGTTTCGTCGCTATATCTACGACGCCATCTTGCAATACGTTAAGTTTTTCTATTTCCCACTCTTGGGCAAACTAGATTTGCTTCTTGGGTGTTACTATTCTTTTCTTGTATTTTTCTGCTACCTTTTTTATTGTAGCTACTTTCGTTCCTTGAGCTTCTCTATTCTTTTCCTGTGTTTTTACATCGAGCTTAGCTGTTAGAGCTTTATTGTCCTTCATTAGTTTCCCTTTCATTTATTTCATTATGATAAGGAAAACGCAAACTGGAGAAAATGTTTATCCGGACCAAAATTTTTAGTAATTAATTTATTAAACAGAAAGCACTGCATCAACTTTTTAAATCATAGCTGCATTTCAAAATTGAACTCAGTAATAAGTATTCTGAATAATCGCGGTATATTACTATGTCCAAAGTGTTAGTAGACTATGAACTGTATTCCCATAATTGATAATTGATAAATGTTGTTGTTAAATTTAGTTATTTGCTTAACTGCTTTGATGTTCACGTTATACCTGTAATAGAACGAAGATTACTTGACAATACTAGGTTTGCAGTACACACTAAGTGACATTACAGAAAATTACAATTTCTATACGAGGAGGAGCTGACTATTGTCTATTGGCAGTTCTAAAGATGCATAATATGTTTGTTATTATCGTCTATTGCCGGTTATAGAAAATATTGATTTTTACGTTCTTGAACATGGAGAGGTGTTTATGTGTTTGCGTGTAGATTAAAAAATTTTTGAGTCAGGAGAAAAAGGTGATAAAAGAAGAAAAATATATACATATGTGGTTATCATCTATTGCTGACATATATGTTTGTTGAGAATATAAAAAATTTTTATAATTACTCATCAAAAAATAAAACAATCAAATAAAAATGTTATTATGCAATAAAATTTTTTTTGCAGTTTTAAGTTACAAAGATGTAATGAATATTTCTGAAAAAGTAAATTTATGCGTGCTTTTAATTTCAGTTATCATATTTGCTTATTGTGTCATTTATCGACCATATCTCCCAAATCGGAAATTTTAAAAAATCTAAATAACTAAAAACCGGGTGGTTTTACATTAGTTTTATTTATTTTAAGGGTGTATATTTTTGTTTCCTGTCCATAGTGGGGTGAATTCGAATAGTGATATTTCATATAATCACATTTACATAATCACTAGAAGTTGCCGGTTTTTTTTAATTTATTTTCTTATTTTCTTATTAGTATTAAAAACGTAAACATTTTTTGTAAACGCTGAGGGGCAACAGTGTCCCTATGGTAACAAAGGATCTTTTCTACTTACAATCCTCTGCAGAGGATATGTTGTTATTTAACTTAACCAGAATGAAATTTAGCGAATGTTGATGGGAGACAATGGTGACGATGAAGGTAGATAAATCAAAGACTTAAGACACAAGAAGATGACCAAGGCGCATCTGATGTTCAAATTAATTAATGATACGATGCTCTGACCCCAGAAATCTTCCGAGCCTTCAACTTTTGCAATTGAAAACGTGTCTGCGCTACTTAGAAGCTCTTAAACATTTTTCATATAGGCCAGGGAGCATACATTTCAAACGTTTTATATAATTATATCTATATATATATATATATATATATATATATATATATATATATACATACATACATAATTGGCCATTACAACCCTTCAGCCAGAATTACGACCTAGCTTCTCACACCACTTATGTTGTGTGTGTTAATTTTATACATGATTGGCGGGACCTACAGTTTAAAGTCGACTCCGAACGACAGATTTTTTTGAGAAGCTTTTCATGGCAATTTTATTTACTCTCAGAGTTTTTGCCAGAAATCTGCTGAGAGGAAGTCGCCGAAGAAATATTTTTTCATATTTCGTTTTTGATGGCTGACCGGGGATTCGAACCCTGGCCTTTCGTCTAATAAGCCAACACACTACCTACTAGACTACGGCGACTGTTGTTGTTGTATATATATATATATATATATATATGTATATATATTCCTCTGAAGTATTTCTTTTAACTACAAAATTTGATTAATACCAAGAAAAACCGACAAGCCACTATTGGTTTTGGTAATTTGGTTTTAAAATATGTCTTTTGGCGATCTAATGAATCATACCAAATAGCTAAAATGATAACTTAGCCTCTCATAACCGTATGACCATGAAAAGGTTAATAAATTGTTTCTATTGTTTCCATTGTTATTATTGTTGTTTTTGTTCATGATATGAACAATTAGACATAGTTATTAACGTTTACAATGAAAAATACAGTGGTATCGTTTAAAAAGTTATTCTTATTAATACTATCTTATTATAATAAGATTCACAAGGACATATTTATGTTTAAATATGTTTATAATAGGAAACATGTGAATGAAATAATTTATAATTTTCGTATGTCTAAAAATTCATATATATATATGTGTGTAAAAACATTTTGTCACTTTATTAAACTTTTTATGTTTCTTTTTATGAAATTTGATAAATGTAACTAATGCAAGAAGGAGATGTTATTATAGAATGTGCTGATCGAATTCTTCTTTTAGGTAGAAAAATATGTTTTACTACTAAGCTTCACAATCCATACTTTTTTCGTTTCATTTGTAAGAAATATATTAATAAATATTTAAATATATAAAGTTATGTAGATATATGAGAACATTCTAATATGCAACGTATTGCTACACAAATGAGTGATAATAATAATCGATTAATAACTGATTGCAAAAGGACTGATCTAAAATTCTATTTCAAGTCGTATTACCCTCTTCGATACAAAAAACAGATCCACAATTTACGACTTACACAGTCTATGCATGATATTAAATTTCAATATTACATATCAATTTGAAAATTGTCATACTAACTTCTACTTCTAATACTTCTAATTTATTAACGTTTCTTCTTTAATTATGCTTAAAATAGCGCTTAATTCTTTACACTTAATAATCTGAATCGCAAACACTTGCGGATCAGTATTAACATTAAAATTAATATATTTCCTTGTTGGATCGTCAACTAATTGGTTAAGTACTTTTTTTTTATTAATAATATTTTTGAATTATTAGACATTGTAAAAAATTATTCGATGGTGAAAAAATCAATCTGATAATGAATCAATGTAACAGTTTTAATTTATATATTGAATAGTAAAACGGCAGGGAAATATTTTACAAATTTGCACAATTAGATAACCAAATGATTAATTAAAAAAAAAAAAACCTGCAGAATTTTTATTCAAAACCCCCGCCTGGGTAACAATCTTGTCGTGATGTGGTGTCTTAAGAATACCTATCCCCAACCTGTTGGGGATGTGGTGCATAGCTATAGGTTACCCTAATATCGTGAGAGGACTGTCTTGGAACTGATGTCTCTTGTGTGATTTTTTCGATTCACCCGATCACGTATATTCTTCTATACCCCTAATATGGACTGTTAAGCGACCTGCTCCTCACCGATACCTGAGTGCCTCAGTGAGTATTAGGTTTTCTATCAAGTCCTTGTCACGATAGAGGGGACTATGGCATGATTAACCTCACTTCCTCGTGGGAATTATATGGATAATGAATAAATTAACAAGGATATGAACAATACGAACAATGATGATGAACTGGCATTTAATAATGGACTGACCCCGTCACATCTAATTGCGCAAATTCAGGTGAGCATTGTTAATAACAACAATGAAATCGTCATGAATTTTGGCCCAGGTAGTATGAGGATGACGACTGTAGAGGAGTCCTTTAGTGAGGCGATTGCTTCAGCGATCCCCAATTCGACGAAAAACATGTGCGTAGAGTCAGACTCTGTCTCCCAACTGTCGGATGAAGACGATGATGATATAATCATCGAAAGGGTCCCCTTCACTCGTATCCAGATTTCTACTGGAAGCAATAAGGTGGGATGCTTCAAAGCCAATAGTGCAATCAACTTCTGATTCAAATTGCATGGGAAAAAGTATCTCGTCTGACAAGGGCAGTAAAACTGGACGGAAACATTTCGCTTTACATAAAGAGACAAATTCGTATCGCAGGGCTTGCACTGTCTTGAGAATATTTGGAAGTTGTGATATGGATTCCCTCTCTGTTAAGGAGCAAAAGATGCTGGCTCGACACAGAGGCACTATTTAGCCGTATAAAACCAAATAACCGGGTAGTGTCCTGTCACGAGGCGCTGATTCTGGCATGAAAGATGGATCGTTGAGTGCGAGTAGGAGCATAGGGCTAATTTCTTTCTGCACCTTTACTCCCAACTTGCGTAAAGAAGACTTCTCGAGTCTTCAAACCTCCAGTGAAGAGTAAAGGTGATGGTGTTTCATCTTCAGTGGATAAAGGGAAGGGTATAGAAACTACCGCTTATCCTTTATTCCAGAAAAAGGACGTAAGGTTGGAGGCGAAGGGGGGCACGTTGACAGATAGGTCTTCTATGCGGGTTTCCCGAAAGGAAAATCACATGAAGAGAAACGAATCTGACGATGTGCCTCCCTCCGGCTCAAAGCGTCCTAAAAACAGGGGAGCCTAGGAACTAATCCTTCTCTTCAATTGGCATTCATCAACAGGTCACGTTTGGATGGAAAAATCTTATGATGGAATTAAGTTGTGATGGCAGTAATGCCCGCATTGGTCGGTCCAAAGGCATCAAGGTAGTGCACTGCGAAAACGATGGAAATAAAAAGTTACTTGTGGAAAAAGTGAAGCGCCTTGGTGAACTCTAGTCCGGTGCTCGATTAGAGGTGATCCCTCAATCCGACATCCCTCTGAGTCTAATATTCATGGTATGGATACCGCCCACTTTTAGGCAGATGGTTGGTATACCCGGACTTATTAGTAAACGGAATGACGGATTGAACACCACTCGTGGGTAATTGTCAACTTCCTGGCTGGCGATGGTAGGAGAAAAGGCTGTGATCTTCGGATCGCAATTGATCAGACTTCACTTCAGTGGCTAAGGGCAAACGATGGCGTGATGTTGTTTGGGTTAGAACACCTTAGATTCCGTTATTCGAATATAGGTGAAGTCAAGGACCTGGAGAGTGCTGAAAGTGATGCAGACTAATCTGTATCACTTTGAAGACGCCTCACACAACCTGCTAACCACCCTGCGCCACCTTGAAGTTGATATCGCTCTAATTAAGGAATCTTGGTTTCTGAGGGATAGGATTCTGGGTTTGAGCGATCCTCATTATAGGTTACATGTTCCCAAAACAAGTGAAAAGGTAAGAAGCTAGAAGAAATTTGGACTTGTTGATCACTCCTTCCTTTTGTACAGATGACGAAACAACTGTGAACAGAGATGACCTTGAGAACGAGCCTATACTGTCATCTGTATACATGCCTTACAAGATTGGATCTCCTCCTGATAACCTAATTCCATTACTGGTGGAGAAAGAGAAAATGAAAAGATGCCGTCTTGTCTTGGGTTGTAATTCGGCTCTACTTTAGCATGCTGGTGATACATTACATGAATATCTGGTGGACATCTATAAGGACTGTCTCCGGTGGTGTAATATACCTGATGGTTGGAAAGATGAGATCGTGGTGTTTATACCAAAAGCCGGTAAACCCAGTCACATCGGCCCTAAGGATTATAGACCGATATCGCTCTCATCCTTTCTTTCGAAAGCTTTGGAGAGACTTATCGATCTATATTTGAGGTCGAACATAAACCGGTCTCTGTTGAGTAGGCCGCAGCATGCTTACATCAAGGGTAAGTCGGTTGAGAGCGCTCTTCATGATGTGACGGGTTTTGCTGAGGCGAATTCAGTGTACACTGTAGGCCTTCTTAGATATTCAGGGGCTTTTAATAATGTTACCACTTCTGCAATCGAGAATTCGCTTAGGGATGTACATGCCCCAAATTTTCTAGTGCGGTATATCTTTCGAATCTAGGTGGATGTTTTGTTTGTTAGGCGTGCAACAAGGGGCACCCCACAGGGAGTACTATCCCGTCTCTTGTGGCTCCTGGTTGCAAATGTTGGTTTAAGGCGTTTGGAAAGTAGGGGATTTAAGGTTGTGGCATATGCCGATGATGTGGTTATTCTGGTAGGTGGGAAATTTTTGTTAACGCTGGGAACTTTATCATCATGGGATACGAATTGGGTTCTGGGTATAAATTACGATAAGACAGACCTCGTTTTGTTCTCGCGTAAGTACAAAATTGAAGTCTTCAGGTTACCGAGGTTAGGTGGTAGGGAGCTTACATTGTCGTCTGAGATCAAGTACTTGGGTGTTGTTCTAGACAGCAAGCTGAACAGGAAAAAAATACCAAAAAAAGAATGAAGAGGGGACTGAATGCTCTCTATCAGCGTAGGAGCTCAATAGGTAAGAGCTGGACTCTTCCGCCTACAGCGATTCTCTGGGCATATCTGGCAATTGTTAACCGGTTATTACTCATGGTTTTGTTGTCTGGTGGAGTGCCTTGGATAAGAGTTTCCAACGGAAAATCTTGATTAAGGTTCAGAGGATTGTCTCTTTGAATATCACTGGAGGGAGTGAGGAGAAGTTGCCCTCAGGTGGCTCTTGACACTGCGCTCTACCTGACTCCGCTGGATTTGTATGTCAAGCAGAGTGCTGCTGGAAACAGCGCTCGATAGGTCACTCCAGAATTTTATTTGTCGTCTTTCCTGAGGGGTGGTACGGACGTTCGGAAAAAGCCGCCGACTATATTGTGTCTGAGGTAATGTTCCTGCCTGATACAAGGATACTTATACCGAATAGGGCACAATGGAATGGTGGGGTACTCCAGGGGCAGAATGGTATCCTCATCTTCACGGACGGGTCTAAGGTAGGTGGATGCACATGTACTGGGGTTTTCTGTAGGGAACTCGGTATTGAACTTCTCTTCAGGTTAAAGGATGACTGTAGCGTGTTTCAGGCGGAGATTCTAGAAATCTTGAAGGTTATTGAGGCCATAGCTGGTGGGCCCGCTTCGGATTCAGAATCTTACATGATCTTCGTTGACAGTTAGGCTTGCCTGAGGGTCGTTGTGTCGGTGTCACATCTTGTTCGCGAGTGCAAGGAGTCGTTAAGGACTTTTGGACCAGACTGGGTCACAGCGGAATACTCGGTAATGAGGCGGCGGATGCCCTTGCTAGGTTCGCTTTCTGAGGACGATTCTGATGCCCCAATCTGCCACCTCTACAATCAGGGGGAAGATCAGAGGCGTTGGGAGAATGGATCGGATAGTTATGTTTCTAGGTGTCTATGGCCTTCTATAGACAGTGTTAATACAGGTTGGCTGCTGGGCTTGGATAAGGTTAGTTATTGAGTTTATTACGGTGCACTGCGAGATCAGGTCGTGGATCTGTAATAGATCTCAGCCGGACTATTGTAGGATATGTTGCGATGAGGCTTCTTTGAAAGTTTAAATTTCGTGTCGAGAGCCGACATCAAGGCTCTCCATTGATTCATTGTTAGGTTAAGCTGGCTAAGAGGTGCTGGGTCTTCATTAGCGTAGTCGCGCTCTGCCTTGTGTGTTTTGTTTGTGTAATTCCTCCGCTTCGTATTCTCCCTTCTCCACTTCCCCCCAATGGGTCAACTTGACCTCTGGGTACTGTACTTGTACCTTATGACAAATAAACGTCCTCTAACCTAACCTAACCTATACCCCACTAAGGTATACGAGATAAATGAATTTAAAGGCATAACGAAAACGTTAAAATTGTATTATAGGGTAGAGAGATAAATGCAACCTCGTTATAAAAGACACAAATAAAGCAAGATACAGGTAATAATGTAATGTAGTGGAAATAGCACAACATAGGAAGAAGTAATTTGTTCCTAACACAACTTCAACTAGAGCTTTGGAAAGAGGATAATTAATCTATATTATCAATTAAAATCACTAATTCAGTATATATTTGCAGTGATAATATAATCCTATTGACAACAAATAATAGTAATATAATCTATACTAATAATTGACACTAATTCCAGTAAAATGCTGTCTGCTTATGCTTACTTTTTTTGTTTATAACGTGACCTAACAAATAAAAATACTGTACTATAAAAATTTAAAACTGATTACAATTTATTAAGGACAAGCAAGGCTACAGGACGGAAATTTTAAATTGATTCATATTTTTTACGAATGGAATCAGACTATAAACGTTATACCCTACGAAATTCAGAAAGAGTACATCGCTATCATATGAGCGCTATAAGTATGAAACCAGGAGTAAAAACTTCAATTCACATTATTAGTACTTTTTTTTATATGGATAGCTGAAACATTCGATCGCTAATATTATAATATTGTAGTAAATAAAATAAATGGAATTAAATAAACGGATTGCTAATGAATAACAAACGACGGAAAATTATTAATAAAAACACTATTGATAGGATCAACATACTGATGAGCACTATGAAGTAACAAAATTTTAAAAACAATTTAGACTCAGGAAATAACACAATGAATTATAGGCGAATGCAATAGAAGTAAAAAGTGTTATCGAAATAGATTAAATAAATGTGGAATACATATTGCAATGAACGAAAGTCTGTCATCAGAAATGAGATTAATAAAACTAAAAACTTTTAGATCTTGAAAAAGTTCCGAACAGTAATTTAAATGAAGTATTAGGATTCGCTGCAGTTAATATATTAATATACATATGTAATAAATTTACTAGCAATTAATTAAGTAGATTGTAAAAAACTAACATCAGAAAATGTAATGATAAAATTTTTGAAATCAGAATTATTTGTATCCCTTATAATAAATAATGTGTTTGAAATTATTAAAAATCTATTAGAAATAAGTAGAGGTAATTGCGTACCATTGCTTTTGAAAGGCAGGAGGTCACAGCTGTACTTTTATAAACAATCAACACTTTCCTATTATACAAGTAATATATGAAGGAAAAATAATTTTAAAAATAAATTTAAAGAAATTTTGGAAATATTTGTAAATACCAATTATTAGAAACATTTTTGATTCATACATACATATACATAATTGGCCATTACAACCCTTCAGTCAGGATTACGGCCTAGCTTCTCACACCACTTATGTTGTGTGTGTTAATTTTATACATGAGTGGCGGGGCCTACAGTTTAAAGTCGACTCCGAACGACAGATTTTTGAGAAACTTTTCATGACAATTTTATTTACTCTCAGAGTTTTTACCAGAAATCTGCTGAGAGGAAGCCGCCGAAGAAATATTTTTTTCATATTTCGTTTTTGATGTCTGACCGGGGATTCGAACCTTGGCCTTTCGTCTAATAAACCAACACACTGCATATTAGACTACGGCGACTTTCAATGATTCATGTTCACTTTAAATAAAATTTATTCTAGCTGTTCCACAGCTATTAGAAAAAATCTCGAAATAAGTAAAAGCAGAAACGTCAATATCAACTAAATGTTGTTTTTACAAATATCGGTTTATTCATTGTGGCAATTATTCAGTTTGCCTATTAATTATTACACTCAAGTCGAATTTAAAATCTAATATTAATTTGATATACCTTGTTCTCAGGTTAAAAAAATCGTTACCAGGTTACTAAACAAATTTTTTCATATACAAACATCAAGAGTCAGATATCTCCAACAAAACGAAATATGTGAAAATAATATGTAAAAATAAAGTTAGTCAAAAATCTGTCGTTCGGAGTCGACTTTAATCCGTAGATCCCATTATTCATGTATAAAAATAATACACACAACATAAATTGTTTGAGACGCTATGTCGTAATCCTGACTAAAGTGTTGTAATTGATCAATTGTGTATATGAGTACGGCTTTAGGACACATTGCCTTAATAACTTACGATAATTTTAGTGTACCACATAATGTTACGCGGCTTAATCGCACATTTATAAGGTCACTTCTGCTTTCCAAATATCTCTTAAACTATAACTTTAATGGATTAGGTTCCTTTTCAAGGTTTATCTTTTCATGTACTTTTAGGAAATACTGTATTTATATTCTTTATTATTGTTATAGCGTAATCTTTGTTACGTAATCTATTATTCAGCATTTCATAATTATGAAGTCAATTTAGTTATTTTCGTTATAGAGAAGTAGAAATAAATATTCTAATAATTTTTTGTTAATTTGCTTACGTTTATTCAACATATTAATTTTTTCATATTTTGCTTCAGTGTCTGGTAGTATTGTCACCAATTCTCCTCCATTCATCTCAAATTTTAGTATTTGGCGAAGGAAAGTCATCAAATTGGTGGCTTCCGATTAAAGAAATACTTAGATAACATTCTTCATGTATCTGTCATGCTGGTTAATCCATTATACTAATAACTTTTGATATAAAATTTTTTTTTAATATTTCTCTATTTATGTATATGATGTTTAAGCAGGAGTAATAACAATTACTGAACTTGTAGTGAAAAAAAAACTGTAACTGTAATTTTAGAGAAAGCTGGTCTAAAATTGCCTAAAAGAAATTCAAACTGCATTCCTCTACTCGCTTTAAGTAAATAAGTATTTTTCCAATCGGATAATGAAATTATCACCACAGCTCTTGAAATGACCAATAAAGACAACCAATAAAAATATGTTTTCAATTGGATTCGACTTCCAAAATTGTTGGATTGTTAAGTCCCGCATTAATATCAAGTGAAATAGTTTCTCAAGAAATGTGGAATTCGCAAATAGATCGAAATTTCAAGATTCTTGAAAATGGCTTCAGATATAAAGCTACACATGCATGTCTTTGCGGATGCAGCGCAATTGGCATCTTGATGTAAAATAAATACTTTTTGCAAAATCTAGAATTACATCTGAGGACAAACAATCAGTAACAATATTAGAATTGTGTGATGTTATATTATTGATGCGCTTACAAAGCTTCAATTTAAATATTATAAGTTCCACATATTATTCTGAATGGATCGTCCTTAATTTGGTAACACCTCGTCCATCTTCGTATGTTTCTTTTGTTGCTTATCGAATTTGAGACATTTAAAACATAGCTAATAACATACCTTCGAATTAAAATCCTACTTTGTATTTCGAGGATGTTTAACTGGCAAATTATAGAATTTGGTTTCCTTAAGGAAAACGTCAAAAACTGTTTCAAGACTTAGCAATAAATACCTTTGGGAGGAATTAAGAAAATCATCCATTATGATAATAAGCATCAAACATTTAATGTTTTCTTAAATCAATCTGAAACAGTTAATTAAATATTACATGCAATGGTTTGTTTCCTTCGTCTATTTCGCAAGTAAAACCGAAATACTTATATTACTTATAGAACACCTAAAGAATTCTAATTTTTCGGAAGATAGTGCGAAACCTTCAGCAAACGATCTTCGAGGGAAAAAAAGATCGCATTTAACAAGTTAAGTCTTTTAATCTGCCTTGCAGACGTTATCACCACATTTAGAATATAGGCTAGAAAATACATAGTAACTTATCTAAATCTATCTATCCTAAATTTTCATAGCTTTACATAGTTTTCATATTCTTTACATCACTCACCTTCATGTCAAACAAATATATATAACATAACATAACATAAATGTTCAAGATATTGCATTGTTTTTCTTCAAACAGCTTTCATATCTATCTTGTATCGGATTTATCATTTGATTCATTTTTTATTCTTGAATGGATTTGTAGATATTCGCGAAATACGTTATCTTTAGAGCTAACGCAACTAACTTTGGTTGTGCTCAGATGAAACTAACGATACTTATAATCCTGGCAAATTGTTATACATTAAAGGCAAAAATATAAGTTACACCTGCTGAGAGACTAGTATTGAACGTCTAAGCTTTTTCGATATTATATATTGCAACACTTATGTTAAGAGTTTACAGCATTCGTTGTCGTATTCTCGAGTTGATCGGACACATTTATTAAGAGCGAATTCTGTAAAAGAAAAAATTGTAATAGGTTGCAAAAATATACATATTATATATGTATATACATATTATAAAACAGTGTGAATAATAAATGTAATAAAAAAATTATTATTTTTACTTTAATTGTGCAATAGTAAATGAACTCCAATATTTCTAAAAATCATGAAAGCAGATTGAATAGTCGAAACGAATACACTGTTACAAGATCTTCATATGTCAGTAACGAACAGCTAACTGATCCCGAATTCAACAAAAAATATTTGGGCATCGAACTAAATTATAATTATAAATTTATGTACCAGTGGACCCAAATTGAACATGTGTGTCGAACAAAGTACTAATCTGTTCAAGACCCTTTTTATGGGAAGAAACAACTGGAGTTTGGATATCTTCAATTAAAAAATGAAACGCACTTCATCTACAATATCAAATATATTATACATTGAAAAATTACTATTGGCCATAAATGGTCAGGTCCCGTTGGATGGAGAATAGTCACACGCTGCGTGTAATATTTGCGGTGCTCTACAATGTTAGAAGCATAAAAACAAGTCTACTTTAAAGAATTTAATAACTGTGGTCGTTATCACATTGAAAATTATAGAGGACTTCCTATGTACTCTTTCGTTAAACACTTCATGAGTCAGTAGACTAGTGCTGTTCATATACTTACTTTCAAAACCAATGAAGTCCCCTTTCCTACAATACCACCTACATAGGCTGCTAAACCAGGTATGATATGATATGATTCTGTAAAGCATAAAATCTTTAATCGAAATCTGTGGTTTCGATTTTAATGACCTTGAAGCTAAGCAATATTTGATGCAGGAAATGCTGAGAATGCAGTGTACTTTATTGCAAGCGATGATTTAGAATCGATAAACTTTCTTAGAATAAAAGATGAAATAGAATAATTCCTTGCTTTAAAATAATTGACATAATGCTGAAGTCCGAAATAAATTTAACATATAAATTTCTGGCTAAACATTATTTGATTGCCTGCAACTCTTTGGGACCACGTTTTCTGGTTGCTGATGGCTACAGTGCCAAACATAAATTTTGATTATCCCTGCATATTACACCTTAAGACCACCTGATGTTCAATACAGTGTCTAGAATAGGTTTAGGCTTAGTTTCGAATAGTCTACCAACTTTTTGACTGACAAATTCCAAATGTTATAGATTTGAAGTGATCGAAAGTATGTCTACAGACTTTATTCAAGTCGAAACTTCACATGATTTGACCTCGGATCACTCGCCTAGTATTCTCACGATTTCAAATCATTATGATATCGCATCAAATCTCCGCAAGTATGAAAGTGAGCAAATACATTAATTTAAAATATACCTTAACGTAATGAAAATATGCGGCTGAGAACAAAGAAAGATATTGGTATTTCTATATACAATTTAAATGAAAATATAATACAGGCTGCACAACATGCCACTCTAATCTATTTGCGGATTAAATTGAACAATCCGCAAATGCTTAATATTAGTTGCTAAAAAAAAGAAAACCTCGGAGAGAATGGTAACAACAAAATAAGGTCAAATCCTGGGCTCATAAAAAATGGCATCACGTAATATCACCGCTGCTGTGGAACCTAGTTTTTAATCAAGTCTTATTAGAAGTGAAGAGCATAGGCTACAAAATGTTATCATATGCGGACCTCGTCGTAACACTGATCACGGGAAAGTATCTTTAACTATCATTATGAGGTCGGTACCGGCAAAGGTACATAGTAAGGAGGATATTCACAGCGGTTGTAAGTTCTATACTCTTCTACTGTAGGCTATACGAAAGAGGACTCATCTCGCTACGCTAAATAAGCTATAGAGGTTAGTATGCTCAGGCATCTCGGCTAGCCTCGAAAGTATCTTGTCTTTACAACCATTGAACATTTTCCTCTGAAACGTGGCTGCAGGAACTGCACTCAGGCTTAAGTACTCAGATATGTTGTATGGAGTAGAACGAAATCACCTAGGCTTTAGATATGACAGGGTACCGGAAGAATGGTTTGTTGAAACCGTCTGTTGAAACTGTATATGTGGTCTATTCCAATAAACTGGCACCGAACGGGTCATACAGGTTACCCAACCTGCAGATTTTGCTACTGAACAAGCTGCACGCATTGTTGAAATCGGAGACCTGGGATCCCGTTTCGTTAAATCAAATAGCGTATGCGTCGGCAAACGCCCGGCTCTATTGGGTTTCGGGTTACTGTAGCATAGGGGGAAAAGGACGAACTGCCACGGATGGGATCGGGAATGTCTGAATACACCCCTTAATTTCGACTGCTTAGTAAATGTGGAAAAAAACAAAAGAGTTTTTATAGCAATATAAGGCACCAATAGCTTAATTTATTTATAAAATAGAAATGTAGTTCACATACTGTAATAATAATAACAACAAAAATATCAAAAATTCATAGGAAAAAAGTCTAAATACAGCAAACGCACAGATAATAATGTTAGGCTTCCTCCAAACCTTTGATCTTCGATGATATCCGAAAATGTTTAACTAACTTTCGTCAGTAAATATCACACGTTTCCAAAAGTCTATATCTTTGTTAAGATGTGGCCGATAAAATTTAAGCCGAAGCTTACGATTTTTCGCAGAAATAAGTGGCTTTTTCGAGCCACTCTGCTTTTAAACTCATTGTCGTGCAAAATGTATATAACAGTTCTTGGTGTAACATTCTTTCACTTAAATTTGTAAAATTAATTGAAAATAGTGAATTGAAAGAGTGAAGCAATACTTTTCCAAATTGGAAAAATGAGCACGGAATTCAACAAACCGTAGGTGATCCAATATATCTGGTAGCCGAATTTCAAAACTCCCGTGGACAGCAGGAAAACCAGGGAGCTATTTCAATTCGACAACAAATCGGTTTGCACTATAACAGGATACAGCGCTGTTGGCAATTTGTTGATAATCTCGATGTGCCCCACCAGAATTACTGCTGATACTGCCGTATGGATGCGGAATCAGTTTAATATCTGTTAAGTGAGTGTCCTACACATCAGAACAGGCCTGATCGGTTTTTGGGTGCGAGAACGTTTGAAGATCTGGGCATGATACTGGAACTGGGCATGGTACTGGGAATTGGCCAGTTTCCTCCGGTGGTTCAAACCATATGAACCATATGGTCACCGGGTGGTTTTGCCTTTGAACATAAAGCTATACGCTAACATAACTAACAAATTATTGACTATAGCACGCAACTATGTACCTAAAAAGCCTGTTATATATAAACCTTCTTTACGAAACACCACTGCTAGTTGTGTGAGAACCGATAGAGAGAAAGTCAACTTATTCGTTGAGCTCTGGGGAACCTTCTTTCCAAATTTGGGCAACAACGCTCCCAAATTGCCACCTGTTAATATTGTATGTAAAATTTTTACATTTTGAGTTTCGAGAGATCCAGAAAACTATTGCTGTCTCCTAACATGGACGTATTTAATAATAATAATATGATTATTGGGCTGCCACAAATAGCAAATCAATCTTTTCATATTCAATGTAAAATTTTTCCGCGTTTGTGGAAGACTGCTCTAGTTCAAATGATACCGAAGTCTGTCAGAGAAGTTACCAAAGTGATGAGGTCATTCAGACCTTAAAGTTTGTTACCACAATGTCCGCTTTATTAAAACACGACTGTTCTCTGTAATGGCAACACATCGATTGACTTAATATAAACAAAGGGAATCATAATTTCATTAAATTCCAAAAATTTGATTTCAATTATACATATATACAATACATACATACATATATACAAATTTAAAACGAAAACATCTAATTATGATGTCAATGCTTCAGGAATAATTAATGAAAGACCGAAACCACAAACTTAGAATCCTGTTACCTTTCAGTTTATTTATAATCGGAAGGATTGATTTTACAGAGGAGAAGAGCTGGCAGGTCTAATATTCTACACTGCTGTTGCTATTTCGTTCACAAGTAATGTAATTATATAATTTCTATAACAGTTGTAATAAACACCGAAAGAAATTACAAGGGATGTCTATTACAAATGATCATTGAACATCTCACAAAAATTGTTCGCAGAATAAATAATATTTAAAAAAGGTTTTCTTTGGTCAACTCTGATACAAATCTTTTTATTATATTTATCAGCTCTTATGTTATCTAGTTTTATATTTGACTCTCGATGGGTACAGTAGTTGTACATACAAATATTTCAAAAATTAAAAACAATCATTTTGAGAAGAGTTTGAATTTACGAATAATTGGACACTAGCTATGAGATTATTAATATGCTGTTTTCTCAACTTCAATGGAAATATTTCATAAGATTCGCCTTGCTTTCGCTCAATGAGCACAATATTTCCTACCTTTCATTTTTATGGTTAAAATTACAAATATTTTACTTCTTTCACTATAATTTTTAAAATGAATTAAAGATAGTGTNACCTTTCATTTTTATGGTTAAAATTACAAATATTTTACTTCTTTCACTATAATTTTTAAAATGAATAGTGTTTTTAAGTCCAAATCAAATAAAAAATAACGGTTGTTATTTCCCTTCTGTTTTTAATTTTCTACGTACTGCAATGAGTTGCCACACTGTACGTAAAATTTTATCCTGTCGATTTTTAATATTTTTGTTATTATTCTTTTCATAATAGCATATTGTTAATTTTTTTTTCGTGAACAATATTATTTAATAGTGGCTTAAGTAATAACATGCCAATTTTTTACCATTATCTTAATAACTTACCTAAAATCAGGAAAATTGTGGGGGGTATTTAGACTTTTTTCTTAAACTGTACATGCCTCTACAGGAATAATTTTCCAAATTCGTAAAACCAGCTTAAAATTCAACAAACCGCGGAAGGTCCGACATATCTGGTAATCGAATTTCAAAACTCCTGAGTCCAGCAGTGGACAGCAGGAAAACCAAGGAATTACTTGAGTGCGATAACAAAAGGTTCGCACTCTAACAGGAGTTCTAACGGGATACTGCGCTGTTGGCAATTTTGCTGACGATCTCGGTCTGCCCAACCAAGATTACTACAGAAGCTTTCATGGTGAGGAGGAAATGGAATCGGTTTAACAGCTTGAATGTGCGTGCACTTTAGAACATACCTTATCGGTTTTTGGATGACAGAACGTTTATGGCATGATATCGAAGGTGCTTCCTAGGGAACTGGCCGGTTTCAATGGAAATATTTCAAAAAAAATTTTGATGCGGATTTATAAATATTCAAAAAAGCTTTTAAAAAATGTATATTCTTATCACTTTTTACTTTGAAATATTTTTAAAACAAAAAGGAAAAACAATATTAAAATTTTTTTCTATCAAACACATAATTGAACAGGATAATAAAAGGCACGGTTTTAACACCAAAAACTAAAACTTTTTTATTTCTTACTATTAAAATCCCACTAATCTCATATGTAAGGACTACCTGCATAGTGCCTACACAGTACTTACATAGGTATGCTTTCTTGTTGGCCTACGCCTAACTACACTTAGGGCACAGACAATCATAGGAGTAGTTCGGTACTGGCGTATGGTATATTCATGATGTAGACAGTAAAATTCATCCATTCGAATATTTGGGCATTTTAAAACAGAATATGAAGCAAAATGCTGATGGTTCCAAGTATTAAAACAGTGCCTTTTATTGGACTGTCCAATTATGCGTTAGACATGAAATTTGTAATTTTGTTTTCCTGTATTGTTTTAAAAATATTTTTAAATGAAAAATGCTAATTTAGAAATCCACATCAAAACTATTTCGAAATATTTCCAATGAATTAGAAAAATCGATCTTTGAATAATCTCGTATCTATAGTCCAATTATACGTTTGAGCCACTGCATATACTATACATACAGTGGACAGCAAAAGTCTAAATCCGACAAAAAAATTAACAAATTTCATGAAATTGTAGCAAAAGTTCGTGTAAATAATAAAAGTTTTTATACTAATTATCTTGATTTAGTAATGTTTTTTTATAAAAAAAAATAAATGTTTAATGTTCTTTACAAAACAAGAGAAATATAAGGAAACGTTTCTGATGAAAGTTTAGGTATACCCAAGAAGAACTCAGAGTAAATTTGAAATTTATAGTACTGATATATGAAAATGTTATCCCTTATATTTAGCAGGATATCCCTAAAGGTCAAGCACACCATTTAACCTCTTTGGCATTGAATGTACCAGTTTTGTTTAGTGTTTTTTGGTGATATTTGCCGCCTTACATTCGTAAGTTTTTTGGTTAAATTTTGTTTACGATTTAGCGACTACAACCGTTCTTCCAAATGATCTCCTAAATAGTCTCTTAAAATCATATCGGAACTTTGTGAAGGAGTATTAAGCCTGTGGGAACTTTGGTAGGCAAATCACATCTTCAGATTAGCAGCCGTATACTTAGGTTCATTGACATGTAGGAAGCAAAAATCATTAAAAATTATTAATTCTTGCAAACATCTGGTGAATTTTTTCTTTTGAATGTTTAAATACTCTCTCTAATTCATTGGTTCCTCAATAAATATCAAACTGTCCACACCTGGTGCCGACACACAAAGTATTGTACTACTGAGGTTAACTTTAACTGCTAAAAGCAAGTTCTCCGGATTGAGCTCCTTATTTTTCTTCCTCCATACTAAAGCATTTCAAATGATATTAGGAATAATGTCTTTTCTTCACAGTATGGAGGAAAAAGAAATGAAGAGCTCGATCTCAAGTAACGATTAAACATAGTAGTTGTACTATAATGTGTTTCGTCACGGGGCGTGTTCAGTTTGTATCATTTGTTCCACGCTTTATAAAATACAATACGCTTTAGCGTTATTAATAATTAAAACTACATTTGAATTAATTCTTTGTCAAAAAGTTCTGTGTGGTCTAAAAAGATGACCTCAATTTTTAACGACACATCTTTGATAAAGTAGACATTTTGATAAATTGAATATCTACTGAAGTTCATCGACTTACACTTCTTTAGGCACCACTTACGAAGAAAATCGTTCCTGCAATGTCCTTACTATTTGAAATACTTTTAAAAAGTTTAACAGCAGCAGAAGACAGGATATTGCTTTGTAGATTAGCATTAAGAAGATCATCAATGAACTTCAAAAA
The DNA here is from genome assembly GCA_005959815.1 of Sarcophaga bullata. Classification (NCBI taxonomy): domain Eukaryota; kingdom Metazoa; phylum Arthropoda; class Insecta; order Diptera; family Sarcophagidae; genus Sarcophaga; species Sarcophaga bullata. The sequence continues at coordinate 2,092 of QOCX01002062.1, read as the reverse complement.
CAACATATACCAACTTGACTCTAGATGTGTTTCTACACATTTTGGTCTCATATTGTTGTAAACAACTCTTTGCTT